>JAPYZA010004754.1:0-17413 GCA_030522685.1 Eupelmus azureus | reverse complement strand
TTTTTTTTCATATATCGAAGGAGAGCTTTTCTCGTTTCGCCGTTTTTGTGTCACTCTGGCCCCCTGAGGGTGCGTCAGTCTGTGTCTTTTCTTCTCGGCGGAGCAGAAGAGAAAATCATTCGGGCGAACAAAAGCCACGCGAGAGTTTGACTTTGTTTGACGTCGACTTTCGGGGATATCGAAGCTTTGCGGGCGATCGGCTTTGTTGTGGCGCTTGAATTTTACCGGGCCGTTTCTCGCAGACTTCGCTTTCACTTTGTTGCGAATGTATTTCTTACAATTGTGATGAAGGATGTGAGTAAATTGTCTGATTATTGTAAACATAAATTTTTGAAAAATTCTTATAAATGAGTTGGCGGAATTAATGACTATATATTATTATTTATTATCTTATCATAAAAATTAACCCAGTAGTTAGTATAAATTACATTAATTACGAAATTACATCTCAAGCTGTCACTCAAATCCGTCAAACGCCTCAAACACTCCTTAAAAAGACTCAGACAAAAGTCTCTCCTCCACTACTAGTCCACTCGTCGCACATCCATAATAATTCGCGCAGGCTCCAGTAAAGAAGCAGGAGGCCCCAGCCATAAGCCAGAAAAAAAGAACACACAGAGGAAAAAACAAGACGCGCTTAAGTACATAGGCGCGCGCGCTCGCACGCGCTGGCTCGTGCCTGGCTGCTTCTGCTGCTGCACTTAATGCACCCGCTGAGAGAGAGAGAGAGAGAGAGAGAGGGAAGAAAAAGAAGAAAGAAGCGCGGGCGCGCGCCGGTGGTCGGCGCACGCGATGGACCGATCGGTATGCGCGCATGGTGCATTTACCTGGATTCTGTGCGCACGCGCGCCAGAAGTGCATCCGCGCGCGTCAGAATTTTCATTATGTCGAGATGCGCGCTGCTGTGCCTCAATCTGGTCGGTTGGAATTTTAAAGGGGGGTGAGAGTGGATTTCTCGAGGTGAAGGTATGG
Organism: Eupelmus azureus; assembly: GCA_030522685.1. Lineage (NCBI taxonomy): Eukaryota > Metazoa > Arthropoda > Insecta > Hymenoptera > Eupelmidae > Eupelmus > Eupelmus azureus. The sequence continues at coordinate 16,441 of JAPYZA010004754.1, read as the reverse complement.
GCGCTGGATTGAGGAGTTGTTTTCTTGATGGTTGAATTGTGTTTAGTTTATTGTGGTAGTTTATTAAACTTTTTGGCTTTATTTAAGGTTAGTCACTTGTTGTATCAGTGTTTTATTTGAATTTAGTAATTTTCCGACACCAATATTTCTGGGTATAGCTGAACTACTTCAAAGCACATCTAAATATCAATGTACTTTAAAATTCCGTGAGAAATTAAATTTAGCAGTGAACACTAATTCTATATTCATACTCAAACTCTAACTACATTTGATGCTAAAATAAACTTTGAACTTTTGGAACTCGATTTTCTGTTTAAAGATTTGGCTATACATCCCATTAAGTTACTTTAAAGAACTTAAAATTCACTGATTATATTTAAAACCCAGCGACAAATTATACGTATAAAAACATTTTTTGATTTAATGAATATTTAATTTTATATACAGCGCGGCAATAAATACAAGTGACTTCTTTGAAGTTAATTGCTTTACTGCCGAGCTATAAATTTAGCGCACTTTAAATTTAATAAATACATTTCGAATCGAACCATGAATTCTCTTCTGATATATTTCTCCTTTTCTCAATGCGTTACGCTACTTCGTGCCAGTTACGGTTATGACTTACTGAGTTATGTGACTCGCTTTTTCCTCGCCGTTATGCCCTTTCCCCCTTTTTTTTTCTTTCCTTTTTTCCGTAGAGTATGTGACTGCTATTTTCATTTCTGTACATTTACCCCTTGTGCGTTCACTTGCTTTTTCCTCTTGCCTTTTTTCTGCGCAATTCGCATTTTTTACTCCTAGATGCGGGAGAGAGAGAGAGCAGCAGTGCGTTTCGTCCTTTGGAATTTAATATTTCAGACCGGGATCGCGAAACAAGCGCACACGATTCCTCTCACGTAAACTTTGAGAGTGAGGTTTTTTTTATCGTCGCGATGGTTGCTGTATAGCCTTTATGCGTTTTCGATGTTAAAGGCGCCCAGGTATGGGGTCATTTCATTTTTATGCGATAAAAAGCTATCTTTTCTATTAGTTTTTTTTTCACCAGCCTCTGCGCAGTTGAAAAAAATTCTTCCGAGAAATTTTCTTAATTAAAATCAATCTTTACTGATGCATTAATTTTGCACGCTGTGCTCCCAAAGTTACGATGTATGTTTAATGCATGTAATTAAAAATTGGAATAAATATTCAGTTTACGAGTACAAAGTTTGCAGCTTGTTAAAACAACTGTTGCACTTCTTAATTAGTATTCAACACAACCCGTAAACTTAAGTGCATTAACAAGTGCATGCATAAAACAAATATACCACTGTAGGAAATTAAGCGAGCAAAGTACACTTACTTCCCAAACACATTTGTTACATATTAAAAAAAACCTTCACTACCCCAAAGCCACTCGTATCTACCGTTCTGAAAACTCAAAATTTATCTCCAGCTACCGATCCCATTCGGAAAAAAAGTAGCCAAGCCAAGCTTACACACAATACCGCCGACTAAATTCATGCAAGAGTAGACAAAATATTTTGACACGAATAACGTCTTCAGGCAAGCATAAATCGTATCGCCGATCCGTGAGAAAAGCCGCCAGTGGCGCGTCCCGATTATGGAAATCGAAATCCTTCCGGAGCCCCCTATATACAACCCAAATAAGACGTTCCAAAGATTCCCGTCTACGTAATCCGGCGCGAGACCTACAGCCGCGTTCTCTCCACACCCGCGCTCGGCAGCCGCGAAATAAAGGAACAGGAATGCCTCCAGCATCTGTGATGCCGATGGGAGTGATTATCTTTCTTACGAGGCGCGCACTGCCAAGTGCGAAGATACAACCGAGTGAGTTCACCTGCGGTTGCTGCCGAGGGACGGCTAGGGCTGATTCGATTGAAAAATTGGCCTTCTGGAGAGCGACTGCTGACTGATCCTGCCGATAATGTGGTTTACGATTGTTTGCGGTTGCGAGCGCGCTCGTGGGCTTTGTGCGAGAGCGGAGAGTTTGGATTTGTTGAGAGGGGAGATGATGGGTTAATGCTGGATGTGGTTTGTGCGTAATGGTTCGAGGTAATTGGTAATGCCGAGTTGAATGATTGTAATGCAAATTTGGAGGCTCTGCTTTGAGGGATGAGTTTCAGTGTTAATTTAGGATTGCTTATTGATTTGATGGATAATGCGAAGTTGCTTTGTCTTTTGAATAATTTGATGAATCATCTCTACATTAATTAGCCGTGTATTTACATTGTCAAAAGATACTGTGCCTCCAACGATATAATTACAACATTGATACATCGACTATAAAACAAGCTTATAAAAACTACCTCCCGTCCATATATCTATCCTAAACAAGAACAAGCCAAAACATCCACCTCCAGAAATCCCCTGACCTCCCAACAAAATGAAAAAAGAAACTCCGCCGCGCGCATTAATAAAGAAATCTCCTAAATTAACATTTCCCCGAAGGTATTACGAGGCAGAAGCCCCCCCAGACTGGGCGCGACCAATCCCCAAATCCCCTCAACGAGATTAGCTCCTCCGCGGGCAAGCGGAGCGTGCATCCTCGGAGCTCTCGAGAGAAGCTGCAGTATCCCCGGGCCAACGCCTCGCGAACACAATTTGTCCGGAGGGGGATCATCATTCAATACCTCCGGGTCAGCAGCTCGGCAGAGCGGCAGCAAGTATGAAAGAGACGGATTGAGTCGGCGGCGGCGGCGCTGACGCGAATATAATGGCCCGCGGTGGCAATTTGGAGGAGGGAGGGAGAGAGAGAGAGGGGGGAGTGGACACACGGGAGGACCACCGCGTCGACGATTACCTCTTGTAAGGAGCCCGCTCGGTGCTTCTTTCTTTATTTGCGCCTTTTATATTTGTTCGCCGGGATTCTTCCGAGGATTTTTACTTCTCGCTTTTTCGACTTTATCGCCGGCAGCGGGAGTTCTCCGGGATGTGCTGCTTGATGGGAGTGCGAGTGACGCGCGTGGAGAGTTGTGATAGGGGTGTACGCGGCTGAGCTTTCTTTTGGTCGGTTGATTCGAGTTGGAAGAGAAGGAGTTTGTATGGTTTTTTGATTAAGGAAAGAATTCGTCCTGTTAGTTGTGGGTAGCTTGTTTTTAATTTGGAAAGAATGTTGACGATTTTCGACATTGTTTCTATAAATGGATGTTGCATCTTGAGGAATATGCTACAACACACGTAATATAATTTATTAATTGATGCAATGAAGGATATAACTTCATTTTTGAGAAAAGAAAGATGAGAAAAAATAAACCTCTTTTTCAACTATAGTAGACATGATTTAAAATCCAGCAATGTCCTTTAATTTAACATATTGTTTACTGTTTACTTGTTTATAATTCATCCTGAACCATAATTTTATGTGAAAATACTTCGCGAAACGAAAAATGAACTATTACCTTAATTATATTCCATCCATAATTACACAATTGAAATGAATAACTTTGACGTAAATTCTGTCACACTTATAATATTTCAAAGTAAATTACACAAGCACTACATTATCTAAATTTTAATCTCATAGTTATAAATTATGACTATAAATTACAACTCAAGGTAACAAGAGCAGAGTTACATTAAAGCTATTACCAGATAACAAATGTTACTAACAAACTATTTAGAGCTACCATACTTTTTTCAACGAGACCTTCACAGAAGGCGTCAGCTCAAACCAACTTCCTTATAAGTTCCAAACAAGTATAACCAATTACCCTTCATTCCTCATTGTACCCACCTAAAGCTCATCATAAATACTGAAACAACAACATCACAAGCCCAGTTTCTTCCCTTCTTCTAAACTCACATACAACCTCTCAGCACTCCCTGTATGCGCAGGCGTCTCGTGTGGCCTATCCCTTCTAGCCCATCAGATATTATATTTTCGTTTCAGCACAGCAAGAAAGAGTTACAGGGGGGCAAAGACCCTGGCCTGGGAGAGCGAGATTTCGTCTCGGTGGCCGGCTGCTTTATGGTAGCATAGGTGTGGTCGTCGTCGTCGCCGTCGCATCCCTCTCCCAGGCTATCTTTCTCTCTCTCTTGCTCTCTTGCGCCTGAGCTCATTTATAACACGCGCCCGAGAGAAACACAAAGAGAGAGGGCCACCTTTTTTTTGAGAGCGCGATAGTTGCATTCGTACCTCTTTATTTTGGCCGGGCAAAGCGCACCGCCGCCGCTGCATTTTCGTCGCTTATTAGAATAACGCGAGAGAGAGAGAGGGAGAGCTCGGTTGCGTTTGTACGTGTGGATGCGAAACGAGCACCCATTTTCTCCGGGCGCGCTTCTAGCTGGCTCTTTTAGTTTTGGAGAACGGTAGGAAAGAGGCGAATAAAAAATGAGACGGGAGAGAGAGAAAGGGAGAGGAGAGAGATAGGCAAAAGGAATGAGCGGGCCGCAGTGCTGCTGGTCTGGATTTTGGGATGCTGGTTCTGCGTTCCGCAGAGAAAGAAAGAGGGAGAGAACGAAAACTCTACGCGGAATTCTGTTTGATCTTTGTGCGCTTGTCCAGGTAAATTTTGACGAGAGTTTAGTTGTTTAGAGAATTTCATATTTGTTCCTCTTTTATGGAAATTGATTTAATTTTGTAATGGTATTACTTTTTGTTCAAATACAACAATAAAGTGGTAATAGTAATATATTTCTATACTAATCTAATATTTATCCTATATTTACCCAATATTTATCCAATACTTGTCGAATATTTCTCCACTCTATTTTACATTTATACAGCAAAAGCCAAAGCCCGCCACGTCATCACCAATATCAGCCTCGCGCACAAATCATCGCAGAGGATCCAAACTGATTTCGAGCCTTTGTGCCACGTAATTCGGGCGCGGCGTCGTACAGTCAGCTCGCAGCATAATCCTCGCCTCTTTACGACGTAAATTAGAATACAAAGGCTTCTTCTTCGTCTTCTTGTTCGCCGGGGGCTGCTGCAGCGCCATGATTACGCGTGTAACGTTCCTTGTAAAAGGCCTCTCGCAGGACGCGAGCTGGATTAAGATGAATCTCTCTCTCTCTCTCTCTCTCTCTCTCTCGGTCGTGCGTGCATGCAAACCAGCAGCGCTGCGAGCTTTGTAGTAGGCGCTCCCGAGATATCGTGTAAATTACTTTTAGGGCGCAATGCGTAGTGTGCCGCCGCGCTGCGCTCTGATGCGTGAGGATAGATAGCCGGAGATGCTATAGGTAGTCGTAAAAAGTTGGTGGCAGAAAAAGATAAGAATAGAAGGAGTTGAATTAAAAAGTATGTCGTACGAGATAGGACGATTGAAGGAAAAAGTCAATGTGTCGCAGGATTTTATTTCACGGAGAAAAATGTGTATTGATAAAGATGTAGTATTTGTTTTTAAACATAATTATTGTCTAGAATTGAATATCCATCTTTAGAAAATTTATTTCAATCGACATATCACAATTTTAATTTTTTACAATACTACCTGTAGAGATCGAAGGAATTTACATCAGGGAAATAATTTGTTAGATATTCATTTTATTTAATTATTAAACGCACAAAAACATTACTGAAACTTTTTAAATATGTAGTTGTCACCATGAATACATAATATTTATTTTGAAAAAAGGTTTCAAGTCTTTTGTAATAATTAAATAAGGTCAAATTAAATAAAATAATTAAATGAATTAATTTAAATTTTTTAACTTTAATTAAACTTTTATTGCTATAATATGATTAATGTATAGTATTTTATCGTTTTTCATTAATTATTATATTTATTTGTATTATTATATAACTTAAATATTTTAATTGTCTATTCAAATATAATTAGTTAAATAAATAAATAATTAAATAAAACTTTTTTCTTTTTTTGAAGATGTTTAATATCTGGAAAAATATATTATTTTTAATAAAGGAAATTTGATTATGAATGAAACTTATAATATAATTTATAATATAAATTACACTTTATTAAGGTAAAAAATGTAGAACTTTCAAAAACTTTTTATCGAAATATTTTCATATTGGGAAAAGAAATCGATTCCTTTTTGGCGTATAAGTGTGCCATTTCTAGAAAAAACGGTATAAAGCTATAAAAAATGAAACATGTGCTTTTCCTTTTAAAATCGCTATTTTTAGCTGGCAAACTCTAAGTATACTTATATATATGTATCCGAAGCACATAATACCTTATGCTCTTTTTTTATCTTTACTTGTTTTAACGTTCATCATCCTGTTTATTCGTGTATTTTAGCATGTACTGCAAAATAAATGTAAAATAAAAAAGAAACCAATTTTTTATTTTTTTTTTATTTACTTAATTTGAATGATCCAGAGCTCCCTGCAAAGGTATCCTTTCAATAATGGTTTTTATTTGAAAAATATTTAAAACATTAAAAATTCAATTTTTTGTTATAACAATACAAGTTCATCATTTCTATTTAATAAATCATTTTTTGTATTTTATATATTAACATTCCTTACAATCTAATATGCAAGACGCATGGTCTTAACGCAGTCTAAGACTATTAATAAGAAATTTCGAAGGAATGCATAAGGGGAGGAGCAGCGGCAAAAAAACACGCCCCCTCCCTTCTCATACACACAAACGTTATACGCATACACTGACGCTCAATCACACTCACAAAGTCTTTTAAAAAATAGCAAAGTGCAAAAACCAAGCACGATAAAAAAGTATCACAAGATAAGCATTCCAGCAGTCCGAGAAAGGAAGCTAAACAAAAAGAACTAGATGAGAAGAAAGGCAAGGCGCTGCCGCTTCGCGTCGAGAGATCGTATAAAGTTAAAACGCAGCAAACAAAAAAAAAGGGAGTCAGAAGCGAAACAGCCGCATATATACAGACAGACGCTAGATCGTATGCGATGAAGACCCGCAGAGGATCGCGAAGATGGCCAGGACGGCGGCGCACGATCCGATTTCCCCCGCGTGAAATCGTTTATGTCGGCAGATACGATCGCGCCCGCTGAGATATTCTAAAGTGTCACGAGGCGCAACTTGTCTGCCGGGACGATCTCAATTTCGGCTCCCGTGGAGGCAGAGCCGCGTCGAAATCGTTTCTCCACGCGGAGCTTTTGTTTGCGCCTCGTATTCTATTAGGAAGCGCTTTTAAGGATCGATCGGGAATTCCAATTTGCCTAGCCGAGATATGCATGCTTGGGGATCGCATGGGAAAGCCTCCTATGGTGGTATTTGAGCATCGAAATTTTGTTTCGAGACTTATCTTTATTTCTATTGTAATGATTGAGGCAGGCGTTGAGATTCGGATCGGACTGCCTGCTCGAAATGCTTTATTTATTTTTGAGGAGAGTAATTTTCTTAATCAGATGTGACTAAGACGTTATTTCTGGGAGTTGAATTGGAGGCATTGTTAACCTATGTAAAAAGGTTCGGTGCGTGCTATGGTGGTAAATTTACATAAACAGAAAAACGGTGATTTGATTTTGATCGCACAATAAGGTATATTTAGAAGATGGATATAGTATCTACAGCTTTTTATAAGTTTTTATTTAGATACAATGATATTTTTAATTGGTGATTTAAATTTAAGTTGTATTTTTTTAGCTGAAGGACTATGCGAACCGGACAAAATTATCGAGTAATAATGAATCTTTAAACCATAGTTAAAGTTTAATCAAAACCACCGGACGAATTATGATTGCGTATATTAAAACGAAATCTTTCTTGACTATCTTGATTTTATGATCTTACCGTAATCATCCCAATGATTGCCCTGCAAAATAGGATTTTAACGATAAATAAAATTTACGCTGACGATGTCAATATTAAACTGATAAGTTTTTACTGTCATACTTAGAATAACAGCATTTTAGTAGAGTACTTGTGAAAGTATATGAATATATCAGCATTAAATTGGTAAAACTTTGAGTGCTCACAAATTGAATATTTAATGAAAGTTAAAGACATCAACTACTTCAATATTTGATGATGTTATAATACTTAAAAACAATAAAAGTTAATATACGATTTTCAAAATCGCAATATAAACCTAAATACCACTTACCACAAATTCATTTCACTCGCTATGCATAATTCACCTACAATCACCGATAAAACACTAAAAAAAAGCAGTCCTGAAATTCACGGCTACCGCAGCTTTCATCGGGCAAAAAACGTTCTATTATTCCAATCGCAGTCGCAATAATTTAAAACGTCAGCCTCATCCCGTCTGCCAGCCTTTGCAATCCTCGCCTTTTCCACAATATCGCCCGCACGTCCTTTTACACAACTATACTCTCTGGCTATCCACCAGCATTAGCTTTAAAAATATGAGGACACACGATACGTTAATTATACCGCTGGATGTCGCGCAGATATTACCGAATGCCAGGAGCTCTTCTAATAATTTATGCGCTCACGCGCACACGTGTATACCTCTCTCAGCGCGTTTTCATATAAAACCCTACGCGCGGTATAAATTACCCCTCGAATTCTGGACGTAGCTATGTATATATGGAAGATTCCCTTTGTGCGCGGCGCGAGATTCTAATGGCTCCGGCCAATTTTCAGCTGCGAGCCGCGCAAGCCGGATTGAACTTTCATTAAACGCAAGCGGCGCGCCGCGGGTATTTAACATTTTCCTCTCTCTCTCTCTCTCTCTCTCTCTCTCGGAGCTATTGTGCTGCTCGAGCGCGTGTCGGCGCATTCGTATGCACGAAGTCAGGTGGAGTTGGCTGAACTGCAATATTCGCGCACGCGCGGGCTTGTTCGATGAAAACAGATTATCGCCGAAAGTTGGCAAACATTGAGTGCGTCTGGGCGCAATGCGAGTTTGTTTTCGATGAATTTATATAGAGCCTGCGCGTGGATGAATTGGTCCGGGCCGATGATTAAGTCGTAAATGGGTGCTGGATTGGCCTTTAGAAATTTTTGAATTATTTTAAGTTTGAATAGCGTAGTCATTGAAATTCGCGGATTATGTTGCTAAAATAATAATTGAAATTTTTTTGTTATGTATATTTTGCTTTTTATTTTGATACTGCTTCTAATTAGCAGCAAAACAGGTTAAATACTGCAATCAATATTTGCTATTATTGAAGTGATTTTATATCTTCACAAATCGTAACAGCGAGCAACAAAGGAAAATCATTAGATATTTTTAAAACACGTGTTTTTTATGCTTAGTGTCAATGTGCTTTAAGAATAACGGAATTTCGCACAAATAGAAAGAAAGAATTGCGGGACATATGATTTTCGCGTTAGTTCAGTGATTGTTGAAGAAAGCATTGTCGTGACTAACTATGCGGGCTGATAGTGCCCCTATGCCTATTCTTTATTGCTTTCCTTTGTTTACTGCTTTAACCAAAGTTGGCTTGAACAAAACATTTGTTGGTCGCTGATTACTTATTATATAGTTTTTGATACGTAATTTGCTTCTAAGAAAAAAGTACTTCATTTTATTAAAGATATACCTATTTTAAATCACAAATATTAGAACGGAGAAAAAAATAATTACGCTTCTTAAAAACGGAAGCATAAAATTCAAATCAAGTCCCCTTTCTTACAAATCCTCAATAAACCTCAAGCACATAAACTCGTCCAAACGAATAACATAATCGCATCAACTAATCAAGATTAATACTCACATCGCCGATGGCTCTCGCGCCAGCCAAGAAACTGGGTCAATTGGAGCGAAATAAAAGCGCCGAGTAAACATCGAGGCACCGCCGCTTACATACGAATCCCCGAGCGCTCGTTACGATCATGATTCATATACCTCGGACATGATAATTCAGGGCCCGGAAGGTCACACGCAAAATCGTCCCCACCTGACAGGGCGAAAATTTCCCGCAGTGTGAGATATATAGGCGAGTGCTCGGCGAAGATCGCGGCTTCCCAGAAGCAGATTACGGCTCGTTTGCTGCTCGCGCGTTCGCGTACACATCAGAGCAGCAGCAGCAAGGAAGCGAATGCACGCACGCCGCGGCGATTATCCTATCGCGCGCAATTTGCCCGGCGTGGTACCCACCCTGGTACATTGGATAATGGGCCTGTGTGGCGCCAGCCCGGGGACCTGTTTACGTTGCCGCGCTTGTCTCGTCATTCTCCTCGCTCAGCGATGAATCGTTGAATTATTGCTGCGTTAGTTGGCGTTATTGGCTGGGCTCGAGCAGTGGTATTTTGCGCGAGTATTAGATTCGGGTTGTGATGACGAATTTTATACGTTGGATTGTATAGGAAGAAAGATTATGTGTTTAGTAACACTATGGAGAATATTTGAGGTTTAATTAGAGTATTTAATTGTGGCTTTGAAAGATAAATTTTTTAAAGTACTGAGTATTAACCTTTAGAGGATGGGAAAACTACTATAGTGCACATGTAGAGGCACAAATTAGTTGAAAAATTTTTTTTTTTACTATCATTGGTTAAGTTATTATAGTCGATTCGTAAAATATTTTAAATTAATTAAAAAAGTTACTTTAGGTAAAATATAATAAGTTATATATACATTTATCACTCGAAAAAATGTAAAAAAGAAAAAATATTATTTACTTTATTTATAGTACATAAACTTTATTAGTAACTTGAAAAATTTTAAGTTGAATGGCATTAATGCTACAAGTTAAATAAAATTGGTCAATTTCAATTTGTGGTCAGTGTAAATATATTTAAAATTTTTACCTAAATAGATTTGTAAAACATTATGATCAATATATCCATTTCAGAATGCCATGTATAACATAATACCAATTCTTTTTTATCTTACATCTGAACAAAATGATACCTATTTTTGGTTTGACTTTCATGTAACAATATAAAATTGAAAATTATTGTAGTAAAAATTCAAATATTCAAAGAACTGTTTTTTTATTTTATATACTTATAAAAAAATGTCCCAAAACTTCACAAATGTACATTTTTTGAAATGTAATAAATGAAAAAAATCAATGTAAAACAAAAATAGATAAACTATAATAATTGAATCATTATAGTGATTGAGTTGCAATAAAGATCGCTGAAGACTGATTTTCTATTACTCCAAGTAAAAAAATTAATTCGAAATAATTCTTCAAAAATAAATTGGTTGTAAAATCTATAATCAGAAAATATATTGTACTGCATCTTAAGATCGTATCTACTTTGTGCTTTATATTTGCATTGAAGGTTCTCTCATGTCCCTTTATATTAAGCTGCATTAAAAAATTTGATATTATCACTGGTATATTAAAATAATCGTCAAAATGACGTGATGACTAATAGAATTTCCTTAATTTTTTTTAACCTCGTCGGTCGTTCTTCAAATTGCCTCGACTTAACGTTTTTATCAAGAATCAGATAATAATGTGTACGCAATTCAAAATGCTACTCTAGTAGGTGACTCGGAAAAAGTGTGTTTTCGCTCGTGAGTTTTAGCCTTCGTAAATTTCACTGTAACACACCAACGATAGTGCCAGGGACCGGGCCACTAGCCCCGGCTACTAAGTACCATCCTCGTATTATACTTGCTCTATAATTATGTGACCGCTCGCACCGGCAAAAAGAGCCTATCTGAAAGGACATCAATAAGGAAAATCCCCTCATTTACGAAAATTACACCAAATTCCCGCCTTGTATGGGTCTGTCTTGTTTAATGCCAATTTTCTTTCTCGTTCCCCCCTCGACTAATTCTCTATTTCTTTGTCTGTGCTTTGTCTTTTTTTGTCACTCTCCCATTACGATAATGCCTTCTTGCTTGAGTAAACTGTGAGACAGTTTTTTTGTAAGGACGTGTAGCACGAAGTTTGAATATAAGTATTTTGCAGTTGGCATAAACCAATTTTCATATTATTGCAGAAAAATGTTATCACTAAATTACTATCAATTAAAAAAATTTGAATAAATTCTTTGTTTCAGTAAAGCAAACTTGCATAAAAACAATCAATTCAACGCATTGCTGTGTGTATACTTGTACATTTTAGTGATTATTTAATGGAAAATTGAATTTTTTACAATAAATACTCTTAATTATAGATATGACTCTATTGTTCGCCAGTATATTAAGATTGGAAATTAAGGGACTATAAACTTAAAATAGTACACCTCACAGAGTCTTTGAGTTTAAACTTTTTCTAGTTCGCGGTGATCAATAAATTCACTTCTTTCCAAATAAATACTCTTGTTCATATTTCGATAATTACAGACAAAAACGTATGTTCAATATCCAGACCCTCCTAAATTATCACAAATACCGTCGACTTAACCCCGCCAACCCTCTTAGCAACCTAAAAGCCCACAACGGAGGCCCAGACGACACCTTGCGAGCTAATTATAATCGATGCCCCAGCACGTGTTCCAGCCTAAACTGCAGCCTCCTCCCGCAACTGGCCGCGCTCACCTTCCTCATTTTGCGCATGAAGATCGATGAAGCCTCATTAGGAGCACGCTCGACGACAGCCGTTTAAAAGGACACGCGCGCCCGTGCAAAAACACGTGCGCACCGCTAAAGCCTCTTTGGCAGTCACGAGCGAAAAGCCAAGTCGGCTTCTTCTTTCTGGCGGCCCGAGAGTCCAGGTGTAGGCGCGTGGCGGCGGCAGCCGACAGGTGGCGAGCGCCGCGCTCTGGAGCACGGCTAACTCTAGAGCAGCGCTCGCCCGTCCCTTTCGGGATCGGATCTAATTTATCTCGAGAGCGGGCCGAGAAAGAAAGGAGCCTGCGGCCTTCTGTCTTCGTTCGGACCGCAGGCAGATATAAATTCGCTCGGCTCTTTATTGAGCTCTGAGGGGCCTGCGCGGCTGCTGCTGGCTTAAATTCACCGGGGATGCAGCCGCGCGCGCGCTGGCTCTCGCAATTTTCATTCCCCGAGCGCGCGAGCCCGGAGCTGCAAATCCCAAAGAGATCGCGCTTGCGGAGTGGCTTTCCTGGTATACACTTGGGCTAATGTAGGAGAAACGAATTGTGGCGTAGGGGGATTGGTCGGTGCGGCGTTGAATTTGCCAATTTTTTTTCCTGCCATCGAATCAGCAGATTTCTTCTCGTGATGCCAGCGGTCTAAATGTTATTTCGCTATTGCAATTTTTAAAGAATTTTATATTTTTTTGATGAAAATGTCAATGGTAAAACAACAATTAGTGAATTCATTTGTTCATAGTCCAATTTTAGATCCAGTTTTTAATTAATTGAAAAAATTGTAAAAAAATATCTTAAAAATCCAAAATTATTTGCTGATAATTCAAAAATTTCCAAGCACCAAAAATTCCAACTGCTCTCATCTTTTCAAAATTCCTCTCCGAAACACCATCGGCGCCAGCCAGAGCGCAATCAATATCCAGTTACAAGTATAGCCGGCCTCCTCGCGCGTCTAGCCGTCTCGGCGAATCTCAATAACAAACAGCTTCCGCGCATCCCATTTGGGCAATTTGTATAATTCTTTCGTGCTCCGTCCCAGATAGACAATGCGCGTTCGCGCCTCGGCCGACAAGTGTTTGCGAAAGATAATGGCCCCCGGCAAGCTGTAATAGCGACATTATTCTCCTCTCCCTCTCCCGCCGCCATTGTGCGGGGAATCCTTTACAGGTGCTGAAAGCAGACACCGCTTGTCGATGTGTATAATGAAAGAAGGCGCAGCGCGCACGTGCATACATCGCGCGTAGCTCGGGGCGCGATGCGGGAGCAGTGTGCCTTCTTTTTCACGGCGAGCGAGCGGCAGCGCGCTAGAAAACGGCCTGTAATTTCGGAGCTGAAAATGCACTAGGCCGGTAAGTGGCTTTGGGGGGCAGCCGCAGACAATGAGAATAATAAGTGCGATCCAAGTGACGGAGCGGCGAGGGATAAGATGTATGCGTGGAAGGATAAACGTAGGACGAGGGGGATAACGTTCGAGAGTAGAAGGTATAAGTGTGCCAAAGTGGATCATTCGCGCCTCGAATCGCCGGCTCTTGTTATTTTCTTCTACTGCGCGTTCGATCTCGCGGTGTTATTTTATTTTCTCCGTTACTGCGGGAGCTGTAGTTTCTTGCCGTGGTCACGTATCTGATCGAGCGAAAGGGAAGCAGCCGAGGCAATCTGCAAAAACGACAGTGTTCTTGCGGCCGACTTCTGGACTTTTTATACGGCCAATCAGCTAATTCGTGTGATTGAATTCGTGTTATGTATGTGCAGCGAAATGTTTGCGGCGTGAGGGTTAATCAAATGTTATCAATGCAAAATTTTATGGTAATATTCGAACTAATGTGTGTTATAATATTCGTCGAGCAGTCTAGACAGGGTATTAAATAGTTTATGAAAAGAATTCATTTTTTGTAACATGCGTTTAATTTGGCAATTCATAAAAATTTATTGCTCAAAAAACTACTAACTTTTTAAATTCTTTATTCCTCTCCACTTAGTTTTAATTTAGCATGCATTATAAATGAAAATCAGGAATAATTGTGTTTCACTATATGCCCTCCATTTTTATTTATTTACATATTTGTACATAATAATAATTTTTATAATTTTATTTGTTTTTTCTAATTAATTTTCAGACTGTCTTCTAACTCTAATAAGTAACTAGAATTTACGCGAAAAGATAAAACTCTTTCTTCCTTAAACTTTCACTCCGATCGATTCATTTCGAATCCTTTAATATGATCGGCTTCTTCTTCGCGCATCTTTCGTGCTCATAAACTTAGGCAGCTGCACCAGATGCTGACCCAACTAGTTTAGTAACGCTTCCATATTCAGCACGCCAAAAATTGACGTGTGCGTGCGTTATCAGACAAAAAACTTTGTACACTGAAGCTTTCATCTTTGAAACTGCTCAGCGTATTCTTGCTTTCATTTTTATCCCGAACACTGCGAATCTGGGCGCAGATTGAACATCTGATTTACTTAAAAACTTAGGCTTTAAATGTCATATTGTTTATAAAAGTTCTCATGTACAAGAAAAAAATGTTTCTTTTTACTGTGAATCTTAAAGCTAAAGTAAGTTGAGTCGGTTATTTTGCATACCTGTGCGCGAAAGTAATTTTAACAATGTGCGGAAATTTACGCCTGAACGAAACGAAAGTGAAAAGTTTACAAGAGTTTAGAATTATTTTCTCATCTGTGAATCAAACAATATTTTTTTACTCAAAGTATTATTATTTCTTTCTTATACAAAATCGATTTTTGCGCACAAAATGTAAATAAATACATGGCGGCTCAAATTGTTAAACATATTAATCAGCTTTTAAAGCACTCAGAAGTTTCCATAAAATATTCATTATTTATTTATGTTTTATAAAAGCCATTATAAATCGTAAACTTTTTAAGTAATAAATATATCATTGTGATTAAGTTTTCAAAAGATTAAAAGTAAATACAAAAAGAAATCTTTATTCCTGTTGAAATTAGAGTTTTCCACTGTTGTAATTTTGATTCCTAGCTAATTCATATCAATTATAAAAAGAGACGCAAAAAAACTATAAATAATAATAAAACATATTTCTTAAAATCTATGGTAATAAACGTCCCACCTACACTCAATAGATTACATTAAACAAAACTACTGAAAACCCGTTCAGCTCGGTGCACCGCACTTTGATTAAACGTCCCTCGCAAAAACACTCCGATAAAATAGCCAGCAAAGCAGTCGATCAAGAGTCCTCCAGCATTCGCAGAAAGAAGAGCTCGACGTACAAAATCCCTCGAAAAAAAAGGGGCGAAGGCCGAAGTAGCCGAGAGCTCTCGGTAATAGCGTACAGCCTGTATACGCGTCTATCCCACACCCCTGCTCGGGCTCGTTACGTTTGAAAAACGTCTTTTCCCACGGAATTCTCCGAAGGCTGAAAATGCTCGTCTCTCGTTTTTTCGCCCTCGCTCGATCTACGCCCGAGCGAGCACCAGGCTCGCGCTTGCGCCTCGAATGTGGATTATAAGCGGCGCGCGTAATTAGCGTCGGCGCTCGTCCTTTCCCTCGCGGCGTGAAGAGCGCGCGTTACGAGCTCGACAATGCCTCGATTCTCTCGATCGATTTGCGAGCGGACGTAGCTGTCTGTGAATCGCTGCGATCGATTGTGCTTTGTTGGTTGGGTTTCAGAGGGGTGGGAAGGTTTTAAGTGTTCTTTTGTGGATTTTGGTTTGCCGTAATTTGAAATTGTTTTGGTGCTTTTGATGTTTTTCGAGAGAAGCTGAATGCTGTAATTTGAAAATTGTTTGTAACGAGAGTTGCGGTGAATGTACTGATTAAGGTTAAATTAAAACACAAAATTGGGGTTTTTTCTTTTGAGATTGCTCGAGGGCATGGAAGTAAAATACAAATTGCAATAATAATAAAATGCTATTCTTTAAAATTGCAGTATTACGGCTCTTAGATATAAAAACATTTTAAAAAGTAATTTTCTTCATTTTGTAAGATTTTTATCATTACAAATATTTACTCGTTGAAACAATAAATAATAAAAGTAAATAAAACGTTTTTAATTTTAATAGACGTCTATTTTATTTATACAACATATGGGAGGGCTTATAAAATTCTTTAGTTGATATTATTCAAGTATCTATACGTACTTCAC
>JAPYZA010004752.1:0-13060 GCA_030522685.1 Eupelmus azureus | reverse complement strand
GTGAGGCTTGAGAAGTGGCGCCCTCGGCGAGATTTTTTCTTAACGTTTTCTCGGTCACGGCGCGCACGCGGTTTCAAGGATACGAGACGGATTTTGTGGTGCAGAGATTTACTTTATCTTCGGTTTGATTCGTATGCGTGGGATTTAGGATACTGGAGGATACGTTATATTTAGTTATTTATTTATATTTGTTCGTAGGTTTAATTTTGTGGCTTTTTGAGGTAAGTGGTTAAGTGAATTTTTTTTTAAATTGATTTTACACCTGTTTTGGAGGACTTTAGAGGGACCTCTCTTTCGTATAGAAAATTCTTAGTTTCCGGAAAGTCGTGTGTAGAGATATCGCAATGACTTTAACTGTATCAATTTATTTTTGGGATAATAAATCGATTGTAAACTAAATAAGTACAATTAAATGTATATTCAATTGTTTTTATTTTTCCATATTTAACTTTCTTTTTCTGATCTTGACTGTACGTTTTAATATAAAACCGTTAATTCCACGAAATCACGAATAGCGGATTAATCTTTATTTACTTTATACAGTTGTTAGCTATCTATAGTCTTTAGTGCAACTATTTATACATTTTATTACTTAGTCTGCAGCAACAGAAAAAAGATTATCTTAAAGTTGTATAGCCACGGCTATATTTGCATTTAATGGCTAAAAGAAAAAACTAAGTATTAAATTTCAACTCGTTTCCTTCGATCTCGGGCACACCTTTGAACATTACAACGTCAATTTCTCGAAAATACTTAAGAACAATTTTAACGACAAAACTTATTCAGTTACCATGGGAGGCCATATAGTTATTACTATCTTAAAATAAACAATTACAGGATGTGAATTTTTAATAAAAAGAAAATGTCGAAATAAGCTAATGCATTGCATAAATTCAAAATATTTTTTTAAGTAAAAATTGTATTTTTCTTCAAAATTACAAATATAATTATAGACAAAAACATTAAAAATTTTAATTTTTAACGTTTCTAAAATATACTCTTATTAAAAATCTCACAAAATTTAAATACAACAAAAGAACATTATTTTTATATCACATTAAAAGTTAATTTCTTTTTTGTTCAGTTTTAGTAATACTTATTCGTCATTGATAGGCGTCAAATGTAATTTGATAGGTTCAGAGCACCGTAGAATTAGGTCACTTTGCAATTTAATCTCCTTAGGTGATTTGATGCTCTTAACGCGCCACTTGCGTAACACTGCAGCTAATGCAACTTTCAATTCCATGCCCGCAAACTTTTGACCTATGCAATTCCGTGGACCAGCACTGAAGGGAATATACGAATACGGATGCCTGCCTTTTAAATTGTCAGGTAAAAACCGATCCGGATCAAAGTCCAAGGGATCCTCCCACACTTCTGGATCGCGATGCAAGTCGTATATGTTGATGACCACGGAAGTCCCTTTGGGTACTTTGTGTCCTTCTAAAATTGAATAAACTATGAAACAAAGCACCACTATATCAACAGCGGTTAAAGAACGTAGAGAAATAATATCGCCTACCGAATTCTGTATCCTCGCACAGTTCGCGGAAAATATAAGGAGCGCTAGGGTAGAGCCTGAGCACTTCCTTTGTCACGCGATCCAAATATTTCAGCTGTGATAATTCTGCGAACGTTATCGGCTTATCAGCATTGTCAAGAAGAACGTCTCTCAGCTCTTCCTGGACCTTCTCTTGAATGTCTGGCTCGTTGCCAAGTACAAAGAGCGTCCAGCTAATTGCCGTGGCCGTAGTGTCGTGACCCTGTTATTTTGATGATAAACAGATAATGTCGGTGAATAAATTTTTCAAACTTGAAACTGGACTGTAATTAAATTATGGAATAAGGATTTTGTTACGGCAAACATGAATGTATCGACTTGTTCGCGTATTTCTTCGGTTGATAAGGGCTGATCGTCATTTTCACTGGCTTCTAATAATAAGTCCAAAAATGCTTTACATTTTCGTTTACCTATAAACTCTAATGGTCAAGTTTAGGTATAAAAACATACTTTATATTTTTGGAAAAATAATGTTACGCATACCAAATTCGTCCTCTTTATTTTCCACACTTGATATCCCACTTTTTCTTTTAATTAATCTCTCTTCAATTACCTTTAAAAAGGGTTACAATAAACATCGATTTTCAAGCTTAATTATAGCGTTTTATAATATGGGTTATAATTCTTTTACCATTACACATTACCTTCATAGTAAATTCATGCATTACTTTAATACTCCTCTTAAACTTTTGTCCATCCTTGGTTTTTGAATAAATGAAATCCACCATCTCCCATGGGCGAGTGTATCGATGCATAACTAAATACGAGAAACTTAAATACAAATGCAACATGTTTAAATAATTCACGTATTGTCCGCATCATTGCCAACGAAGTATATTAAAATTAAATACTTACTCATGCAGAGCCTTAGAGTACGAGTTTGCTGGGTTTTTTTGAGCATTCATATTCACACCCATCGCGGTTTCGCAAATAATGTCAAGGGTTAATCTGGATGCAAAAGCAAAAATATCTACAGGCTCTCCTGGATGATCTAAATTGTGAGCTTTTAAACATTCATTCAGAATTTTGGCTTTCTCGCACATTACTTCGATAAATTGTTCGAGAACTCCAAAATGAAATGCCGGAGTCAAAAGTCGTCGCTGATGAAACCACTTTACACCTGCACGTTAATATATAGAAAATTTTATGTATTGTATTTATCATTGACTTCGTTGTTTAAATGAATTGGAAAAATATTACGTTAAACAAATTATTAATAGACTATTGTTTTAAATAAGTAAACATTAAATAATATCAGGGATTTATAAAAATAAAACATTGTGTATTATTATTAAGTTTATTTAGACTCTTACCTGTTGATGTTAAAAGACCATTACCTAGCCAGGGAGTTATCATATCATAAATTTTTGACTTTTTTATATTGATTGTACTAGGGAGAATGACCTTATCAAAACATTTTCAGCAAGTAATAAAATTTTCAATACATTATAAAATTTACATTTCTAATAAGTTTTACGGAACATTTTGCTTTTTAAATACCTCCATTTGCTCAGGTTTTTGTAAATTAAGCATTGGGCTCATACCCATCCATACAATGTAAACACTGCCTTTAAATTTACTTCCTAATCCCGTAAACCAATCTTGTTGATCTGTAAATTTAATATTATTAACAATTTTTTTTTATAAAAACTATTTTAGAAATAAATTTTGTATTAATTAGCAATTTAAAGAATAAATATTAATTATTACATTTATCATTAAATTTATTAATTATCTTCGATTTGATTTCCGCATTAAAAATGCTTTAATCCTAACCTCAAAAACATCGGTATATTCTCAATATTGTATTTAAAATTCTATGAAAAATTTTAATTAAAAATATACCAAGAGATTTAAAATGTACATAATTTACAAGTAAGATATATATAGACTTTAATTAGAATGTTAAATACGTATTATACATATATATTTGAAACTAATCTTTTTGCTACTATATTCAATTTTATTAAACTTCAAACAATATAATATTTTGACCAGTTTTATAAAAATAAAAATTAAAGTGAAAAATAATCACTGTACCTTCCATTGGTACTTTCAAAAGTTCCCATGCTACACCAAGAAAAGGTAATCCTGCGATATTTGGAATATTTCTTAATTGAAATTTGAGATAATAATAGTCAAACAAAAATTTCGAAATCACTATAACAGCTGCACTTATAACAAATTTGATAAAAAATGAAACTATTATATTCATCATTTTGTTATCCCAAATTTATTTAAATTACACCTCTATTAATTATTCGATTTCAAACTACTGGAATATGCGGGAAGTGTAGTTAATTCAATATAAAAGTAAAGTTTAAATACTTTTAATATTTGAAGTGCTTCTATCGTTCGAGGTTGTTTTTATCAACTAGTTTAAATACTTTTTAAATACTTTTATCAACTAGTTTTTATTAAAGGCACTAAGAAGGCACGTCTATCAGTTCATTTGTAAAAATAAAATATACAACCAATTAAAATAAAATTTTTTTACTATAATATTTTATATTTAATTTATCATTTAAAGCAGTTAACTAAAAACTTTAAAATCATCACTATTTAAAGGATATACTTTAGAACAAAATACTTTAAAACATGATGCCCTATCAATATTTGTGAACGATCAGATTTGATGGATCACGTGTCCCATCTTACGGTCAACAGCAGAAGCTTCACTAAGTTGTACCAAAACAAAAAACTTAATTCGTTCATAAATATATAAATACTGCGGAATGCAGTCAAATAAAAGCTGAACCAGGCTTAAAGAAACACATTTGTGGTAAAGAACAAATTGTAAAAGTATGGGAAAAAAGGAAATGTTTTAAAAGGATATTCAACTACAATAGATTCGAGAATACCTGTCATTATTTTCCCAAAACAGTCAAACTGCTCTTTAATCGGATTTCTGCAGCTGATATTAGTAACTTTAAACTTTAATTTATGGATTACACTTCAAATAAACTTTGTACAATTGTATTTAACTTTTTGTTTGCATCTTCAATGAATAATTATACTAAAAACAATGAAATAAATTTCTAATTCAAACCTGCCTCCAAATGTCACGTGACTTTGGTATAATTTAGTGAAACGGCAACAGTAGTGCTATCTGTCGGATCTTGATCAATCAAATTAATCAGAACAGCTGTGATCATTGATGAAAATATTGAGCCTGTTATATAACGCCATCTAGTAGTGAAACTTCATAATTGATAAGTATCTTTGTTACCAAGTAAGAATATTATTTACAAATCTGATAAAATGATTTTTATGATTATTTATTATCTCTGATTATTTAAAACAGAAACAAATTGTACAGTATATTATAAATAATTTAACAATGATGTACATAATTTTTAAAAATCATGGTGATATCTTTCTAACTTGTTATTGAATTTCAGTAAAATTATATTTTTTTTTTTTTTAAGAATTTATAATGTTTATATGAATGCTATACTTTAGAAATTCAAAATAAAAAATTCCTATGTGTCTAGATTTTATTTATAAAATAGAATAGTTCACTTAAGTATAAATGAAAAACTAAAAATTGTTTTAATTATAAAAATTTATTATTGTTGTAAATATTCCATTGAAGTTGTAAACTTTGAAAGCTTGTATTTTAAACTTTGAACTTTCATCAGTTTATCTTATCTTTTATATCTTCTTATGTACTTGATCATTAATGATCATTAATGAGTCTAGATATGAGATAAGATTTGAATGTGTATAATCAATTATATTTATAATTGAGTACTTAATAGGAATATTTAATATTATAATTATAGTAATTAATTATATTTTTCATCAACGTATTAACTCCTTAACTGGCAGTGGTTCATATATGTACAAAAAAATATTGTGCCAAAACTGGCAGTGGATTATATACATATGTACAAATTGGAATAATTTTAGTGATTCTCCATGGATTTAGACCAAATTTGGTATGCAATTGTCACCGGGGTTCTTGTAGTACTCAGATTTGAGAAATATTCTTTACAATGACATGAGAGACCCTGAAAAAATTTTTTGTCACAAAAAATTAAAAATTAACCCCTCCAACCCTTACTTTTAATCCCCTCGGAATTCCATAAGCCAAAAACAACGACGGGAATGAAATCAGCGTCCTCAAAAACCCGTATATGTACTAGTTTTGTGTAATTATGAATAGTATTTGCGGCTACCAGTTTTGGTATGAAAAGTTATAAATACCTTGCCAGTTAAGGAATTAAGAAAATTTTTAAAAAAGGTATATTTATAAATATTGAAAAATGATACATTGATGCATATTAAAATAAGATTTATTTATAAACATTACAAAATCATTACAATAATTTAAGTATAAATTATATGTCATCCCCTTAAAATTGTACTTTCATTCCATACAGTAGGTACTAGCTTCTTTT
Organism: Eupelmus azureus; assembly: GCA_030522685.1. Taxonomy (NCBI): domain Eukaryota; kingdom Metazoa; phylum Arthropoda; class Insecta; order Hymenoptera; family Eupelmidae; genus Eupelmus; species Eupelmus azureus. The sequence continues at coordinate 7,096 of JAPYZA010004752.1, read as the reverse complement.
ATCGTGATTGTACATCACCTCTAGGGTGTGATGTATATTATTTATTATGAAAACTTACATATAAGTATAATACGCTCGCAATTATAAATATAACTATAGTTATGGGTACAATTACTGAGTTCTCTAAATGCTTAAAAATTCATTAAAAACATAAATAAATGACAGCATTTATTTTATTTCAATCTCAACAATATGCTAGCACAATTTTATTCTTATATAAATTTAGTAGATTGTTCTGTATTTAATCATTATCTTTAATAATTTAAATTTTATTATGGATCCATTTTTCTATAATAAATTTATTACAATTTCGGTTTAAAAGATGGTACATAGAACCAAATTTTTTTATATATACAGATTAAAAGTTTAAAACAGCTATAAATCTTATACTTAGATGTAATATAGAAAAATAAATACTTGGATAACGATTTAAGTAATTCATTTCGTTTATTTGCTTCACTAATTTTAATTATAATCTCTAATGAGGTAGTTCAAATGTTAAGATTTTAGAATATTAATTTTCAATATTGTGTCTGTCAAAACAGAGCAATTAATTATTCTGCCACATAATACTATATCAAATAGGAGGAGGAGTTATCAAATTTTCATTTCTTAAAAATAGCTTTTTAATATATTAGAAACAGCTTTCTGAGACGAAAAACATGCATTCCGTGAGTACGAAAAATTTCACTTACGTCTTCACATGTTCCATAAAATTGAATGTTTACGACTCCATCAAAATAATATCGTTCATCACTCATCCGTCATCTTTTATGACTTTGTAATAAAAAATACTATTAATCACAATTCAACTGTAATAACCACTTTATAAATCTAAAAATCGGAAATAATATGACGTATAATTCCTGCAAGTGAGGAAATAGAGTATTTTATGTACACACTATATGAATGTGCATATTATAGTTTTTATAAAATATTAAATTGATATTTTCTTCAAACGTTCTTATTTTTAACATTTAAAGGGCCAGAATTTAATCGATATTTTAAATATTACATAAAGAGTATAATATTTATATATATAAACACCTGCTATGTGTCATCTCTAAAAATCCAAAGCTAGCGCTTAACCATTTCCGGCCGATTGCAATTGCACTTGATACTTTTTCTGCGACTAAGTTCTTAGCACAAAGGAGATATCAAGAACACATAGGTATCATCCGCTCCGCTAAAGGTTAATAAGAGTTTTGCATTGTCTTAAACTCAAAAGCTGTCAATTGGAGTAAAATTCAATTCAATTTTTTCATCATGAGGTCTTAATATAATGTTGAGTACTAATTTCATCTCAGATGGTTTTTTAACAGCTGTAACGCGCCATCTTCGTAAAATTGCCGTCAATGCTGTTTTTATTTCCAATAATGCAAACTTTTGTCCAACGCAATTCCTAGGTCCAGCACTAAAAGGAATATATGAGTACGGATGTCTTCCTCGACTATTTTCAGGCAAAAAGCGATCAGGGTCAAATTTCTCTGGATCTTCCCAAGTTTCTGGATCATGATGAAGTTGATAAATGCTCATGTTTAAAAGTATTCCTTTTGGTAACAAACAGTCATCTAAAATAAATTTAATTCAATTTAGTACATACTTAAGTATGGAGTAAACTATAATTATAGTAAATAGTGAACTTCACAGTACTATATGTATAGTAGTAGGAACTACTATTAAATATACTATTACCATGTAGTAGTATGAGTTACTATTTATTATTATATAGCAACAAATTATATAATCCTATGAAACCAGTATATAGTAAAATATAGTATGACCTTGTGAATTTCGCGAAAATTTTTAATTTCTTTTCTTAACTACGAAATTACGTTACCTATCGCAAGATCATTGTCTAAACATCGGCTGATTGAAGGAGCACTTGGATAAACTCGAAGAGCTTCTTTTACAACTCTGTCTAAATACTTTAATTGTCCTAATTCTTTCGTTGTTGCTGGCTCCTTACTATCACCAAACATTTCTTTTAGTTCTTCATGAAGCTTTGCCTGTATATCGGGAGCATTACCTAGAGCAAAAAGTGCCCAGCTAATTGCAGCTGCTGTAGTGTCATGGCCCTTATTGATGAAATAAAAGATTAGTTTACTTAAAGTTTTTGTGATAATTAAATATCTGAAATTAAAGAAATAATTACAGCAAACATAAATGTATCAACTTCTTGTCGTATTTCTTGAAACGTTAATGGATTACTAGAATTTTCACTAGCATCTAGCAAGAGATCCAAAAATGCTTTTCGCTTACGTTTTCCTAAAAAAGGAAAAATATTCATCAAATATTTTGTAAAGCTCATTTTCAACCAAGATTATGAGTTTCAAAATTTTCATTTACCAAATTCATCATATTCATCTTCATTACTATCGGGTTTTTTCTCTTTCCTTTTTGCTTGCTTTTCTTTTATCACCTAGAATATTTAAGACAAAAGATATAAAAATAAATAATTAAATTTAATTTATTTATATTACCTTTTCAGTAAAATCATGCAAAATTTTTACAGCTTTAATAGATTCTTTTCCTAGTTCTGATTGATAGTATATAGCATCCCATTTTAACCAAAATCGAAAGTACCTTTCAGTTGACACTCGAGCAAATCTAGATTTAAAAAAAAAAGATGTACTTAATAACTTAGTACTTATTACTGAATAGGAAAGGATTAATAATTTCAAAAAAATGAAATAATTACTTGTGAACCGCATCGACATAAGGAATATTTGTTTTGCGCTGTGAACCTAGGTTTACACCCATGGCAGTTTCACAAATAGTATCAAGAGTATATTTAATGGCTAATTCAAAAATATTAATAGGCTTTTTTGAATCAGCTTGTACATGAGCCATAATACATTCATTTAATACTTCAGCATTTTCACGCATAGTTAAGCCGTATTCCTCTAATACACCAAAATGAAATGCAGGTGTGATTAACCGCCTGTGATTAAACCATGATTCACCTATATAAACAAATTATTTGTTTAACTTGTAAATTAATATTATTATACCTTTGGTTATTATTATTATTTATTAATACTATTTAAAAATATTATTCTAAATTTTTTATTCCATCTTATAAAATGCATTGCAATCTTTCACTAGACTTTGATTTGAATTTAATTAAAAAAACCGAACATTTCGTGTGCCGTAATAATTTAAAGAATCAAACTCTGTAACAAAGTATTCAACGCGTGGGAATGTGAACTTCAAATGGGAAGTTTGTATTTTACCACAGGCTTAAAGAATGGAGTCACAGTATTGTATAATTTCGTTATATTTTATAACAAAATTGAAAAAAAATATTTAAAACTTATAACTTTTAGTATTAATAAAACAAAACTTGTTAACTTTTGGTACAAATTGCGCCTTTGGTAAAATATGTAACGCTGCTATCCGAATGAGACGTTCATAAAAATATTACTCTAGATGTATACTTTGTGAGTCTGTGCAGAGATCATCTCTGGTCTGTGCCAGGGAGATTATACAGGTCAGGGTTGCAAATTTTTGTAATTGAGATATAATAATTAAAGAATTAACAATTAAAATTATTTCTTAATTAAACTTTTCTACAATTGAGAATTAAAATTATTTCTCAATTAAACTTTTCTACAATTAACAATTAAATTTATTTCTCAATTAAACTATTCTACAATTAAGAATTAAAATTATTTCTTAATTAAACTTTTCTACAATTGAGAATTAAATTTATTTCTGAATTAAACTTTATTTCTACAATTAATTATTACAATTTATTTCTTAATTAAAGCGTAATTAAATCACAATTTTAATTCATCGCCTACTTGCCATCAGGGCGCGGCCGCGCCGTTTAATTATTTGCAACGCTGATACAGGTATTACCAATATAATCTCCCTGATCTGTACCTTCGGTAAGTGCACAAGAAGATTTTATAATTATTTTACGAGGTAAGTTTTCGTATCATGGCTGAGCGAAAGTACCGTGATAAGCCTTACTCTACAAAATTTTAAAAATATTCTAGTCATTTAAAGAGATCATGTAAGGTACACGCGCGTGCGCACCCACTCACAGACACACACAAACACGTACAAGCACATGGACACGCATACTGAAAAAACTGCATCGTTTACAGCAGCTCAACTAGTGCATATATTGTACCAAACGAAGGACGGATTTCGTCCGTAATTTTGACTCTCCGCTCTCGCAATAGTAGTTCCATAGTTTTTCTTATTCAACTTTATTATTAAAAATAACCAATATGTGCTACCTGTGACAGAATCTGCAGTGTTACCATTCAAGATACACATTCGAAAGAATAAGAGTTACCTATTGAGTGAACCAATAGACGCATCATTTTTCCTGCCTATATATGTGTATACGGACTATAGAGCGATTGCGTTCCGACAGACGTGTCGAAAGAGAGTCCCTTTGTTTCCAAAGACGATGCTGCTTAGTGCGAGAAGAACGTATTATTCGCCGCAGTTTTTTCAGTGCACTTACACCCACGCACATTTTCATTCAGATATTTACTAAAATTAGTGTATTCTGATTTCAATCACTTTTAAGTACAATTCTAACATTTTCTCAAGCAAAACATTACATAAACTTGAGTATAATAGTTACTTATAGTAATTTTATACACACCTGTTGACGTAAGCAGCCCATTACCTAACCAAGCTTTTATGATATCATACATCCGTGCCTTTGTTATGTTTGTGTTATTTGGTAATATTGCCTAAAAAGGTTATAAATGTGTATAAGTATTTTATAATAAACGCTTTGCATTTTCAAGAAATTTTACTGAACTCTTATTTAATTTTCCTATACAATTTTAGTAAAATTTACTATAAATCTGATAAAATTACGTAAAACATTTAGAAATTTATAATACAGTATAGAGAGATACACAAAACATCTTTTTCACATGATAAATAATAAATTAATTAATATACTTTTTCATTATTAATAATTGATTTATTTATTTATTTATTATTTACTTATTTCTTAATTTTCTTATTTATTATTTAATCATCCAAAGTTTACCCATATACTATAGGTTTACAAAACGAGAATTCTGTCTTCGGAAAACGAATATTTCCAAAACTTCTGGATTGTCTCTTTGTAAGCGAATAAATTATGGATAGGTTTTGATTAAGCATTAATCAGATCACAAACAATTTGATAAAAAAAATCGAAGTGAACAGTTTACCTCTAATTGTCGTGGTTTACGAATTGTTACAATAGGTTCTGTTCCAAGCCACGTTACAACCATTCCGTTCTTAAATTTGAAACACAAGTTGTTGAACCATTTAAACCGATCTGAAACAAAAGTGCTTTTACTGAAGTGAAAACATAGCTTTAAAAATTATAATATAAACACAAAATAATGCTGAAAGATTATGCAAAAAATAAAAATTAAAGTAAAATCATACATTTCATAAATCAAAAAATTTAACCAATTATAAATTATGTTCTTATTACAACATGTTTCTATATTTAAATCACATTTCGATATACAGTATGCAAAATGCATAAATTAAGTAATGAATAAAAAAATAAAATTTTATTAATAAATGAAATGTTTCGTATAAGTGAATGGCCAGAATTTAAAAAACTAATTCAATGTATTAAAATTTAAAAAATATTTGATTATACAGTGTGTAAAATTAATAAATTAAGGAATGACTAATAACATAAAAATTTGTAAATAAACTAGATGTTTTGTAATAAGTAAATGTACAAAGTTTAAATAATTAATCGCAATAAGCACAAAATGTGTAATATTTTCGTTGAGTATCTTAGTAAGCATGACACAGTATCACTGGATTTTAATAATTGTTTATATGATAAACATATTCTTTAAGAACGATTTATAATTTATATAGATATTTTGTATAATTACCTTCACGCGAGATTTTTAAAGATTCCAAAGTTATCCCAATTAATGGTAAAGTTTTTGGGCCTGGGATTGGTTTTAATATTCTTCGAAGTCTTAAGTATTCCGAAATCCATTGAAAAATCACAAAACTAACTATTATCAATAATCCAGATGATAGTAATAAAAACTCCATAATTATATTGCGAAAATCACTAACAATATTTCAATTTACGTTTAAAATAAAGCTTTACACGCGGTTAAGGTTGAGTCTAGAATTTGGCACATGCACAATCCACATTATTAGTATACAAAGTAAGATAGTACCTCTCGAGGCGAGAGATAACCGGTAACTGAGTCTTCCGTCACTGAGCTACAAGTTACACACGTCTTGTTCTGACTTTTCGCAAGTCATGCTGCATACGGCTAAATCAATTTAACAGTTATTCACTAGAACACAGCATCATTTTTTTGTAATATTCTTAATATTTACATATACTATACATTTGTATCCTATAAATAAAATTAATTTTTTATAAAACTACATTCTAATCTTCTTAAGATACTTTTTAACATAAATCGCTATGAATAACACCTAACTAACAGAATCTTACATTTTTATCAAAATAAATAATAATTTGACGTATGTTAATGTCAGGCCAGTATATTTTAACACAAAGATATTTTAATGATAAAATAGAGCAGGGCATGTTGCACAGATGGGTAAGTTGACATACTATCAATAATTTATTGTAAATATAGTAAAGCGGGGGAAGACGCCATACTTAAGGGAAACATTAAAATAAAATCTATAGAAAATAAGTAATAGTAGTTTTTTACACAAGTGTAAAAAATTTGATTCGCATACGAGGGCGTGTTTACCGCCCGAGCGCAGCGAGGGTGGTAATCGCACGAGTCGAGAATCAATTTTCACACGTGTGTCGAACTAGTATATTCGAACTAGTTATATATATATATATCAATATCAAATCCATTGGTTTGAGAAAAAAGAATATAAAACGATCTATTATATATAAAAATATATAAATTGAAAAAAAAAAATAATATTGGAAAGAAGTGAATTTATTGATCAGCGCGAACTAGAAAAAGTTTAAACTCAAAGACTCTGTGAGGTGTAGTATTTAAAGTCCTGTCTAGAGAGGGGGCGCCTGAACTCTACCGATGAGCCCAACCAGGCGTCTCTGGGCGAAACAGGTTCAACTTCTATAAAATTTCAA
>JAPYZA010004751.1:3710-16790 GCA_030522685.1 Eupelmus azureus | reverse complement strand
GGAATGTGGTAATGTTGTGTAAAAGGCGATGTGTTAAGAATATTATATAAATATTTTTAAGTAGATATCACAGCTATCTGTTTTGTCATACAATTTTTGTTTAAACATAAATAGTTCCTCTTGAGAATAAATTATTGATTTTCTTTTACTTTACTCTATCACATATTTTTGTAGAACGGAAGTATAAATATTACTTTATTACAAAAAATAATTATTTCATTTTCCACTTAAAGCATTATTATTTTTAATACTTTTATACCCAAATTATTCTAATACATTTAAGTATAAACTAGCACCGTAATTTAATTAAGAAAAAAAAGTAAATTCAGAAAATAATTGATTCTCGTGCAACGATGATTCCTAGAAAATAAAAAAATGCATTCGCTAATGCTTTGACTCCGATTAAATTCCGCCAAGCGGATCATAAAAATACACGAGCAAGATTAAACGAGGTCAATCGTAAAAAAAACCACCACTCATTACACCTAAACCAGCGATCATCGAATCACGCACGACCATTGACCGTCAAAAGAATCTCCTAATCGACCAACTAGCGCCTGGCTCCGTTCCGAAACGAGCCGCACGCACCGCCCCATTACGTAATTACCCCGCTAACGTTTACGTTTCACATTTGTGCGGCCACCTCTCGGCTCCGGTATATATAAACAGAAAAGAAAAATGCCACCGTCATTAGCGTCGAGGGTTCCAATAAAGCCGCAATTTCCTCGCGCCGCTAGAAAATGTATATGGCTCCGAGCGCCCATCGTCGTCCGGCTTTTCACGCGCGACTGGCTCTAACAACCGAAACGCGCGGCGCGTGCCGCTCGTATACAAGCGCGGATATAGGGAGGTGGATTGAGTTGAGATACTGGGGCTTTACGTTATCGTGCTTGTTATTTTTTTTTCATGAGAAAAAAGCGGGATTTCTTATAGGTATGGTGGTTTGATGGTTGACGATTGTTTATTTTAGTTACGATTGGGATATTTCGAAATTTTCCAATTTGTAATATTGTTTATGGAATCGCTTTTAAAATACGTTAAAATGACGTTTTTTTATAAAATAGATTCTTTTCATAATGTATTCATAATGTTGATACCCGTTTACTTACTTTTTTTTTAATGCATGTATTATACGTCTGAAGCAACTTTTTACAGTTTAATTTTTCATATTATTATCAAGAATTCAAGGCACGAACGAACAAACAAAATTACACGCTATTTAATTCTTATTCTATCCTCCTCAAAACGAAATTGGAGTTTCACTTTTTTAACGTGATCGAACGGTTAATAACAACGAACCGCAGCGAGCCATAGCAGTAAAAAGACCTACGTGTAAATCTGCATATATAACCAGACGCATTACGGAACGATGCGTTCATATGGTTACGCTCTTCACCGTTAACAGGCCCACTCAGCATCGGCGGTTTTCTCGGCCACTACAAGCTGACACCTTTTCCACGCGCGCTCATGTGATTATAGCTCGATACGTAAGTAGCCGAATGGGATGCGCGAGGCACTTTAATGCTGGATCCGCTTTTTTATATGTTCTTCTTCAGCGGGTACGTTCGGAAATGCGGGGGCGTGAGTGCTGTTTTTGTTGGGATAGTTATTTTTAGAATGACTTTCGAGGCCTTCTTTTTTTGGCGATTTGTACTAAGGTTTGTAAAATGATACGGCTTGGTTTAATTTCATAATGAGCGTAGAAGCTGAATTTACATTTCTGGAGGTGATGTCGGTGATATCTGAGGATGTAGGTGTACTACTTTATAGTAGGCGGTACTTGAGAAGTCAAAATGAATACAAAAATTATTAAATTATTAAAAAAGATTTTTTTAATCACTAACTGAATTTCTTTATGATTTTTTATAAGAATAATTTGAAGATATTTCAAATTATAAAATTGTAGAGAAAATTTTTCTAATTAAGTATATCTGCAATTTACCTAAAAACTACCATTGACTACTAAAATTAAGAGCGTATAAAAACGTTCTCCAAAACGAAACTCACAGATCTCCAAAAAACAATGAAAAGCAATCCCATTCAAGTCACAACAACACGGCGAGCCGTGCGCGACACTTTACGATTTCAAAACGAAAGGGACTTAATCCAAGCCCCGGCCAACAAACGCTCCAGCATGCATCACCTTAATTGCGCGCTTACGCGTGCATTTTTTTCGCAAATTTCTCCTCGCGAACAAAGCGTCGTTCGCGTCGCTCCTACAATTTCTCCAGGAGCGAGCGGCGAAAAAACAGCGCCGTCCGCGTGTGTATACGCATACGCAGGCGCGTATCTCGGAGACAATTTGGCAGATATGGGCCAGCGCGATGCTCCGCTTTCGCAGCGCACAAAGACAAGGCTTTTTTGCCTCGTTAGCGCTGAGTTGTGTGTAGGGTAGAGGCGGCCGGGTGTCTGCGCACGCTTGCAACTTTGATGGAGTGTCCTTGGGAGTTTAGGCACGAAATCGACAGCGACAGCCGGGCTGGCGTCTTGATTTTTCATTCCCTTTGTTTTCTGTAGTGTTGGGAGGGAGAGAGTAGGGCGAGTAATGTGGAGCAAGTAGGCGCCGCAGTGCGCGAGGCTCTAATTGCGAAATTCTATTATTTATATGACGCGCTTTGATGTGGGTAGGAGAGCAGAGTGCAGCAAGAGTTCGCCGCAAGATGCAGAGTCGTAATGCGCTGAATTATGTGACGTTATTGTTTTTGCCCGGGACGTAACTGCTGGAGTGTCTGATAATAAGAGAGGAGTTGGAAGATGAGGTGTTTATAGGTCACTTTGATTAGATGAATTTTATTAATGCTTCGCATCATACGTAATAGAAAGTATCTTTTAAAAATACAATATATTTTTTTAAATTAATTAAATAGAAATAAAATTAAGGCAACAAAAGCCTGATGACGCATAATAAGTGCATCTATGCTAACGAAACAGTACAAGTCACTAAAAGACTTTACCTATCTAAATCACTAAATCCTGTAAGATCAAAAACTATTTCACAAATCCACAAACCATTTTAACTTTCACCCTAAACAGCCGCCAAACTTTTCACATCTCGCGCAAAATAAACGAATCCGCGCTAACCGCTCAATCTCCCTCTCTTCACGGAAAAAATAACACTTCCCGCCGAAAAAGCCGAAAATTATCTCGAACCCGATCGACGGCCTGACCCTCGCCTCATCTCGCAGCCCGTTCCGCCGGCAGCCACTTTCATTCCGCCGGAGAAAGAGCAAAGACCTCGTTCGCGCCGCTCGGCTTGATCGACGATAGAGATAGCGGATTTTGGCGCGGACGCATCGCTCGTAGCCGTGAACTTGACGCGTCGCTGAGAGCGTCGGCCGGCTGCGTTTCTCCGATTATTCACGCGGCTTTTCGGTAGCCGGAGCGCCGCTGAAGTTTCCACGTTCGCGAGTCTATGGTAGCAAGTGGCTATAACGTTTGGCGTGAAAGTTGAGGCTGTGGGGATTGTGGGATATGCGTGGAATTAGCGATTTTTCAGGGTTATCTTTTGAGCGCGGGGGGAAATTGATGCGGGGTTGCGCTTGATGAGGGATTGGATTTTTAGGATTGCTCGATGTACTGTTAGGTTGGGAGTGAGGAGTGACATCGTGGTGGTGGGTTATTGATCGGACTGTTCTTAAGCAGCTTTTCTTAACGTTGATTAGTTTGTTCTCAATTCCGCTGAGTGGTATAAATGTTGTAAGTTTTGAGACCAGTTGGGTCACATTGCACATGGTGTGTGTAGTTGTATGAATAAAACTATCGAGTCATTTAGAACATGACCTTTAAGGTCATAAATCCCAACCGATCATTTCTTAAATACACCATTTGTTTTAACGGTGTACTAAAAAAAGAAATCCCTGCACAAACCTCTTTAATGTTTCAGCATACATACACATTCCCCTTATAAAAGCCATCGCACTAACAATCCACCCATACAAAATCCAGAGCACCCGCAATCATCCAATTTTTCCGCTCGCAAAAACCGATCTCCTCGACTCCCAGCCTATCCAGAAAACAAAGCCAAAACGAAATCCCGCGCTCGGTCGCGCACTAAAAAGCGCATAACAAGAAAGAGCGCTCGCTCGAGGATTTATCACGCTGAGCTCGTGTCGTGGGTGGCGCCGGCGACGAGCCGTAAACCGAGAGCCTGGCAACCTCCGAGTTATGTACCTACACTTCGCGTATACTCTTTTCTTATCCCTTTTTCGCGCGCGCATGCTCTCGACAAGTAATCCGCGGAGGCGCCCCAAGATGCGTGTTTATGCAATAACGCGCGCGCGCTCTCCTTTCGCGCTTTGCTTTTCTCGTGCGCCGAGTTTCGTGCGTCTCTGATTTTACGCCCGCGATGCTTGGACATTGCGACACGATCGGACTTTTATTTGACTGGGTTGCATTCATGGGAGTTTTCGTTATGTTGTGGGATGTTGGCTGTGTGAGTGTGTGTTGGGGATTCGGGTCAGTGTGGTATGATCGTAAAAGATTTTTTTTTCTTGGTCGGATTTTATATTGGGATTAGGACGGTAGATAGTTTGTGGAGTGGGTTTGGTGCGGGATTTTATGTGGCCTTTGAATTGTGTTTGGGTGAGAGTGATGGTGCTTTAATTTTTATGCCTTTTGCAGTTATTTTGGTGGGTTTAATAAGAATCTTGTCTTTGGACATCTGGGTCTTTTTGAAAAGAGGTTATAACCGACTTGGGAATGATTTTCAGTTCTTTAAATATAAGTTTACAAGATTTTTACACGGTTCTACATATTTTTTACACAATTTATCAAAAGAATTTTTAAATAATTTTTTTTATTACATTATATATGCAAGTTTCTACAAAATCAAGTTCAGAGTAAAGAAGTACTTGTTTTGTAAATAACACAGTCATATTTCATCGACCTTATGACAGCGAAGACAGTTATTTCACAATACTTTAGAAAGAAGAACAAGAAAAATCAAGTGAAAATGACAGACGTGTGAAAGACTCGATAGAAACGTACACGGAAAACTGTTCTGTTTCAGGTAACGGTACACGATTGAAAAGTTGCGCAAGTTTCGACTTTCAATTTGCACCTCGGCATCATTAATGCTTTTTTCTAACGTCGTAAAAATCCCACGCGCGGCAATAAAAGTCACGTCGCGTTCGTGAAAAGCGCACTTTTATATTTATGAAATGCATAATTTTTCAGCCTCGATATTTTCTTCACTCGTACGTTTCCCTTTGGTAAACGATACTTTTCTCTCCTCAAGTCCAGACGTTAAATAAATTGGATTCCTTTTCTCTATTAAACCCAAGACATATCCCTCAATAAGAAACAAAGTAGATCTCATAAAAACGAACTCTATAGAAAGTTACACCACAAAACGATATTCTCCCCCCTTAAAAGCTTCGCTCGCAATATTCCAACAATCCAACCACCCCAGCGCCACGCATAAACTCCAATAAACGCGGTCCATCCTAATCCCAATCCGAAGAAAGGAGCCCGGCAATATCGCTGTGTGTGCAGGCTCGCCGAGCCCTCGAGAGTCGATTTATCATATCGAAGCGGCGCGTCTCGTCCAATTAAAAGCATTTTGTGCAGCTCTATATACGGGCGAAAATGGAGAGATAGGAGAGCGCACCCCTCGAGCGGAGAACATGGCAATTCGTTCTCGTGGATAACCGCTAGTACATCTCGAGACAGTCGTCTCCTTTTCGCCGGGTTAATCCGATTTTCTCGCGCGGAGATGAACGGGAGGAGCGCGAGTGTAGGGTGAAAAAGATGGGGTGGATGGATTGTGATGCAGATATGTCTTTGTGTGGTTTAGAGTGGTGTAGTAGGATGATTTATGAATATTTATGTTTTGTTTTCATTGACAATGAAAGAAGAGAAATTGGAATAAGTACTGTATACTTTATAAGAAATTTTGTAAGACCTATCGTAAACTGTTTTGCATCTGTACTAAAATTTCCTATAAAGTATAGAAATTTTTTGGACATCTACAGTTAGCGGCAGCTTTAATATGGCCAGTATTATAATTTTTTTAAAAACTGTTCCCGAGTGTTGGAATTATATTTGAAAAATAGTAATATATTTATCACACTGTTATGTCAAATTATTATAATGTTAAAATTTACAAAAATTTTGTAAATAAAACATTTTATTTTTTTCATATTATAAAATAGGTATAAAGAAAAAACATTAATATAGTTTAAGGGTAAAAGAGAAACTTCCATCAGTAGGTTATTTTATAGAAATTATACAGTAGTGAAGCTAGACTTATTGTTCTTCTTCTTATTGTTCAAAATTCTTGCATACATACTCTATTCAAAAGGCTTTTTTTCATCTCTTTCATAAAGTCACTTTAAAATAGACAAAATCATAAAAGGAGTTTGTTGACCTTGTTTGAAATTCAATAAACCTAGACAAAACAATCGATGCTTTGAAACCTACGGCCAATTATAAGTGCTGTATTTCACAAAATCGATATGATACTCTTTTTTTAATTATCGCAAATCAGAAAACTTACATACACAAACAATTCAAAAAGAAAAAAATACAATTTTCTAAAAAACGCTGTTACATCAAAATCGATTCTACAAACGCACCAAGATAAAACTCCAACCTAACAAAAGAGCTAAGCGTCACAAAGAACCCAGACATACAATCCCCTCACCATCGCTCAGACGCACACACACACACACACACACACACACACACACACACACACACGCACTTATAGCGAGCAAAAGCGGCAAGAGAGGCGATCTCGGCCGACAAAGGGATACGCCGAAAGTGCCGGGCTCTCGCGCGTTTACAAAGCGATCGAATTAAGCCGCAGCAACAGCGCGAATACACCCCGCGGCAGAATTTTTCTCCAGTACCGAGGCCGATTCGCCACGCTCACACACGCCCTTCGCGCATACGCCTTGTTCGCGCGCGTTAAATTTTTTCAACGAGCGAAGATGCGCGCGCTATCGTCGTATCATCATCGCTCGCGCGCGCGCAAGCGAGAGAGACCAAGACCCCCGGTGAGTGAGGAAGATTGTGCGCGCTCTGGCCTCCAGACGATGACTTCTCGTTCGGGGATTTGTGGGTAATTAAACGAAAGGCTTTCTGTCTGTGTAAGAGATGATGCGGGATTCTTCTTTTTTTTAGGATTTACGAGCCTTTTTGGGAGATGTCGTCGCGGAGATGCAGTCGGTGCTAGTTGGAGAGGATGGGCGATTGTTCGGGTTGTGTTTGTTTTATTTTTGCCGGGTTTATTGAAAAGATGTGTGAGCGGTGGTGAAATCGTTTTGCTGAGTTGGATAATTTTACAAATGGTCGATTTACTCGGGGGATAGAGCGGAGATTAATAAGCGATATCATTCGAACGAAAAATTAGCTATCGGGACAATAAATATTACATGTTTTATTAACCTATCAAAATACCTCGCTGAGTAAACAAATAAATCGGTGCGCGATATCATAGCCGATTGCAAAAATATGTAGACCACTGAAAGACACCTATTACATTTATCCGTGTGCAGCGAGCCAGTAAAAATCTCGGAAAACACTCGGACTTAGCACTCGCCTGCCGATGATTTACGAGCCTCCGAAAATAATAAACGAGCCGATAATTAACGTGAGAAAAGTCAAATTATAGCCCAGTATCGGGACACCGAATCTCAAATCCGCGTGCTCAAGCGCGCGCGCGGCAAGAAAGTAAATAGAAACGAGAAAATTACGCCCCGACGTTGAATAAAGATAGCAGGCGGCTCGCGTTACCCACTCGGCTGCTTGCGCGCGCTAGCGCGGGATCTTTTATCGTAATTACACATTTCTAAATGGCAATAAATCGCCGTTTCACCTGCGCGCAGCGGCGCGAGCGCGACACACCTCGCTTCCTTGTATATATTCCTAGGCTGGATTCAAAATTATACATGTAGAAGCGGCGAAATAACTGTCTTCCTTGATTCCCGTGCGTACATATATTTTGACATAACTACGAAGTTTTTTCGGACGAGGAAAGTGCACGCTTGCGGCTGATTCTTATTAATTTTCCGGATTGCCGACAATATAGTGCTTGGGTGCGTTTAGAGGAGAGATTTTTAATTATTCGCCGACGCGGGATTTATTATTCACGATAAGCTATTATCTTGGGGAATTTTTTTCGGAATTAGGATTTATGCGGATCGAGTGATATGGGTGGGTATCTGGAACATTCGATTTTGCGCGCCGGGTGTGTATCTATAAATCAATAATTTTTCGTTATTGGGAATTTTTCGTTCTATAGACTTTCTGCGTTCTTTGAGAGAATAAATGATTTGTATTAAAAATTTCTGCAAAATATAAACTATTTTATTAAATCAACTGATTATCAACAATCTTGAAATCGATTCTTTTGTATGACCATAATAACAAAAATTCCCGAGTAAAATTTTAATTAATAAAGCCTCGTAATTAAAATTTTATTAAATCCTTAGTAGGTTCCGATTAGAAGCTAATTGAGTGACAATTAATTAATAATAAGGCAATATAGTTGGGTCATAATGAGAACCTATCTTTGCTTCCTCATTACTGCAGAGTAGCAAAAAAAATTATCTGAAATATCTGTATACGTGTGTGTATGTGTGTGATTTTAAAGCGCATATAAGCATTCAAAAAGGTAAAAATATTCTTAAAAACAATAATTCTCAAAAATGAACAATAACAAAAATTATAAAAAAAAAATTATATTAACTTATTAGAGTTAAAATTTATAATGACAAAAGTATAAGTAAATTTAGCTATAATGTTTATTTTAAAATTACAAAATTATTTGACTGAATTATAAAGTTTCATATTCTATAATAGAACGATTTATACACATACAAGATAAAGTAGAATACAATAGATAAAATAATAATTAATAAACCGGATGTGATTTCCGGTCAAATTACGCCTTTTTAATTTCTACTTGCGCTCTTATCAGCTAATATTTTATAATTATTAACGTACGTGTGTATAAAATAGCACACGATTTTATTATTTCATTTATTTTGATTTGAATATCGTAACGCACCAAAACGTCAACGATGCTAAAGTTTATCATGTGAGTTACATTTATTATGATAACTTTTTATTGAAATTAATTTTTATTAAGTTTATTATTAGCTAAGTTAATTATTATTAAATTAAGAGTATAAACTAATATTTTAGTGTTTTACAGTGATTAGTTTATTTTACAGACTGCTCGAAAAGATAAAGTATTCGTGAGATTTTATACACTTAAAAAAAAATAAGAAATTTGTTATATGAGCCATAACATTTAAACCATACTATTAGAAGATATCTAATTTTACAATTTATTTATTCAAACTTTTTTACGTGCAATTTCATTTTTCGATTTTTTAGCATTTTTGTAATAACCCTGGCACTGCAAGCTCCAGCAGCATTTGGGTTAACAAAATGGTCAAGGCGTCAAGCAAATCCACTCCCGGAGGTTTTAGAATCTACTCTTTGGAATAATTTACATGATCTATCATTTGGTAAGGAAGCGTTCGAAGAGCTTGCTGATAGAACCAAAGCTGCTTTGCATAAAAATCCAAGCCCAGATCAATTCGTAAAAATAGTAACAGAGCACTTAAGGGAAGCAAACAATATTGTAGCCGATGAGTATGGAAGGTTTCTACAAGAGTATATAAAGAATAATCCATCTGCACTGGCTGAATATACCGAGCGCTTTGAAAAGTCTATAGATGAACAACTCAAGAGGTATGAAGTTAGAAATGATCGAGCAGAGTCAAAATATTCACTCTCAAATGAAGAGTACAAAGTTTTCGCTGAAGAGGTTAAAGCAGCTCTAAGCAATTATCCAAGTGCGAGTGAATCTGCCAAAATAATAACAGATTACTATAGGCAAAATTATGGAGACTATCTTCGTACATTGGCTTTAAGATATCCTACACCTATTCCGTTTTCTCAGTATCAAAAGGAGCTTGAGAAGTCCCTTACAGCATATTCTAATGCGCGTCAGCACATTATAGACGGTTTTATAAATTATATTAACAATAAACTTGCACAGATACAGAGACAAGAGTATAAAATTACGAGTGTTTAAGTGTTTGAAATACATATATTATATATATTGTACAATTAATTATTTAAAACTTAAAACAATAAATTATTAAAATGATCTTTTACTTTTCATTGATATGGAAGCAGAACTGAATACTGCAAAGAAATCATTGAGTTGATAAAAACCACATGATATATTTTTGATATTTTTAATTCTAATAAAGAACGAATATTTATCAAACGGTTATAACAGTATAACAGTATAAACCGTTTGGCGAAACTTAGTTCCTACAAATTGGTAACGATTCTTTTTTATTGTGAACATTTAGCTTTTTCCCCATTAGAAATCCCACCATCATTATCCACCTCAACAGCTCTCCTAGACACTAACGTTCACATGCGTGCAAAACTACTTTATCTAGCTCCCCAATCTTACTGCTTCACTCTCGTAGCGAGAGGCGCTTTATTAATCGTCTGTCCGTCGATCCGCGCGCGTTTGTGACGTAACCGGCTCGACGCAGGCGGTGCGCACCATTTTTCGGGCAGCACAGCGACGATAAACGCGAGTGAAATTTCCGTGCGACAGGATCATTATGCGATCCCGCTTCCGCGATGGTGATTCAACAATGAGGAGATTAAGCCTCCCAGCGAGATAATTCATGCTAAACTCGAGTAACTGATTATGGCCTTTCTTTTTTTTTCAGCTCAATGTACATGGGTTAGTGGGTATATATTCTGAGTTTCTCTTTAAAGACTTCGGCGAATTATGAAATTGTAGAGAGACGGAGAATTTCTGGAATCCATTAAGAAATTTTCTTAATTATCGCGTCTCTACTTACCGTTTATTTTTTAACAAGCCCAAAGTCGCAAACGAACTTAATATCGATCACTTACCTTTTTAGAAGCGACGCGTTTGACTTCGTTGAGCAGCTTGACGGCAGGTGACAGGTAGTTCTTGAAGAAATTTTCGAGGTTGCCATGATAAGCACAGACGAGGATGTCACGTGCCTGCCTGGTTAAGATATCCAGGACATTCTCGCCGTAAATGGGCCCAAGGTAACTTCGAATTAGCGAGGCGGCATCTCCTCGCACCTGCAATAACAAAATATGCGTCGTTAATAAGTTTAATAATGCACAAGCACTTTTATTATTTATTGTTTACTTTTAAATTGTAACTTTAAAATTTATTTTAAAATCTTCGTTTTAAACTTCCATTTTAATACCATTTTCGCAGCGATTAACGCATCGTTACATATTCATGCCCTTACAAAATCAATTTAAACAAATTTCCCTCACTTCCGCAGTACCGAAGCTGGAATTATTCAAACGCCCAATATGATAACGACCACCATCACCCCCAAACACTCGCAAAAAATAAAGCGCGACAAATCCAAAATCAATCCAATCAAATGAAAATCAGCGCGCGTGCTTCCTGCTATAAACATGCACGCACGCGCAAGCGCTTATCGATAATTCCATGGGCGTGCAGTGTCAAGCTGTCGGCAAAAAGCGCGCCGACTGCTAATTGATGGGCCGCCGGAAGCACACAGGGGACGCAGCTCGCAATACGTAATTTTCGACGATTCGAGTGAGAATCGATCGTGGAGCGCTGGAGATGGGGATATTTATTTGTTTTGACAAGGCGATATGGAAGCTCGTTGAGAGAGTGGGCATGGGAAGTGAAGGGGTTGACGTTATATATAGTGGGGGTAGTTTGAGTGTTTGCCGAGTTTGAGGGGTGTAGGAAGTGAAAGTTAGCGGAAGATAGCGTTGGGGGGTAATGAGATATGGAATATTCAGACTTGAGGGAGAAGTGTAGTGTGCTCTAAATAATTGCTTAATTTAAAGATTAGCTGGGTAAATTTTGTAATCCTGCCAAGCTATGAATGTATTAACGAAAATGTATAAATGTAAATGTACATTTTTGGTATTGTGATTTAAATCAAATACTTTGATGGTTTAGATACTATATGTTAGCAATAGAAATATAAAATAAATATATTTCTTAATGTTCATAGAAAGTTATAAGATGATTTCACAAACATTTTTAGACTGGAGGCACTGAGAACAATAAATTTAATACATAAATTAAAGTGTACTAGTCATATTTAGTGTAACCACAATGAATATCGAATCTACTCAAAGACCATCCATTACCATAACGATTGCCACAAGTAGCCTCGATAAATTTTGCTTACGTCCTGTAACAAAACCACATCACAAATAAATACTATACATACACCCAACAAAAAACATAGACAGCGAAATCGCGCGACCGAGAAGGCCAGGGACCTCCGGACAAAGTGAAAACGAGAAGGGTGGCGAAATAAATCAGTTAGAACTGGGGCGAGCAGGCGACCCCTCGACGTACTAGACACCTCTACGCTGCGAGGGGGTAAACAAGTTTAGCGTAAAGGACCCGTGACACCCAGCCGCGCGTGTGTGCATCAGCCGGCGTGCAAATAATAAAATCAAAGCAATCGAGCGAGAAAATCGACGTGACGAGAAGAGTGCGCAAGTGGGTTGCGGACGATATCAGGTGCTTGTATCTAGGGGCCGATTTAAAGCGGTGCACGCGGGTTGTTGCACAAAGAGATCAGTTTAATGGGTGGGTGGACGCTCGTTGCTTTCGGGCCATTATCGTTGAGGGAAGATGAATGGAGACCGGCTGGTTGGTACAGTTTGAGATCCAAACATTGGTAGGGGTGGTTCGAGTGGTTGGGTGAACTGATTGAATATCTAGCGGGTTTATGGTGATTTTGGAAAATGGAACTGGCAGTTTGTGAAATGGAGTGTCGATAATAGAAGCGATAGTGATAAAGTCTTGTATTGTGTAAAACTCCATTTTGTCAACATTTTGTTAATTTAAGAATAAGTACAATTTAAAGTTCTGATATATATTGTTGAATGAACAAAATACCACGCTACCTAGGTACACAATTTGACCTATCCGCACGATATTCCCCTATTTTACTTACGTAAAACCAGTATATCTTTCCGGTATTAACGGACAGGCATTACAGGTACACACCAAACTACCAATTCAGAAACAATACCCAATCTTCCAGACAC
>JAPYZA010004750.1:0-20426 GCA_030522685.1 Eupelmus azureus | reverse complement strand
AATATTAATTATAATAACTGAAAGATAATTGAATTGAACTACTTTTGGCTTAAAGATAAATCTTAAAATTTTCACCAAACTAAAAATATTTTCCTCTGAAAAATTGCATGTGTCGACCACCGTTGAATACTTCCGCGCAAAAAGAAAGACAGGGAAAAAGAATCTAAAAGAAAGAGGAGGCAGTTAAAGGGCCACTTGGCGTTGGGTCAGTGCGCCTCCTTTAAAGTGTCGCCCGAAAAAAGGGGAGAGTCAACTTTAGCGTGTCTTGCCACCACGGTGGATTCCTCTCTCTTTTCGTCATTTCTAACCTCTCTGCGACTAATACCTTTGCCCGCTCTGCATTTCTGTCCTGACTCTGTTTCTCTAGTTGAAGCATTTTGCGAACTTTTTTGGCAGCGGGCCTGTTTTTCTTTCCAACTCTCTTCGCTGCATATCTCTAACAGTTTGTCATGTTATTATAATTACTTGCCTGCCGTATTATATTTAAGGACAACCTCTTCTAAAACAAAAAGTAGATTATTAATAAGGATTGATATTTGAATTTAAACACTCATAATCTTGCACTCTCACTTTAATCCTGAACTGGTTTGTTTTCTCTCACTATATATTTGTCTGCTCTTGCGTTCTCACTGACTAATAGCGAGGCTGCGTTTGTTCTTTACATCGACTGAGCTATAATACCTTAAAATATATTTTTATGCCACAATCATATCATTTATGAAAATGTTATTATCTTTTCTAATAATTAGTTCTTATTATTTGCAAGGAAAACAAAGATTATAATTTAATTTATGGATACAGTAAGTATTAATTTATGTATTAATTTGTATTTACAAAAAAATAAGATCCTATCTAAATCCTTACTATGACAATCATTTTTTTATCCCCCGTCCCACCCATAAAGAAAGAAAATATTAATAAAACCATCCTAACCTCGCACCATTATTGCTCAGTCGATAAAACAGCGCGAGTCCTCGCGCCTCGCGTCAGCGAACTCGAGCATCACAACACACTCCCACGTGCACGTTTCTTAACACGTGTGAAGAACATTGAAGCTCGATCAAATCGGCGTCCGTCCGACGAGCACAAAGAGACAATCCGGTCGATCTAGATCCGGAGAACCGTGAAGAAATCAGGGTGTTAATTAAAGGCGCCGGGTGTGGTTTGACTTGCAATTTTCCAGAGGCCGATATCGAAGATCTCGGAGTTTTAGGGGGCTCCGGTACTCTCAGCATCGGCATACGCCATCGGCCCGAGGAGCTAACCACCCTCGCGGCCAAGACGCGCTTCAGCCGCAAGGAGATCCAGATGATCTATCGAGGCTTCAAGCAGGAATGCCCGACCGGCTACGTCGACGAGGAGGCCTTCAAGCACATCTTCTCACAGTTCTTTCCCCAGGGCGGTGAGTCTTTGAATATTATTGACTGTGCGATGTTTTATGCGCGAGGTAGAAAACGTTTTTTGTTTGCCAGAAATAATGCGAGATGTATCTATAAAATTTTGCTATTTATTCGATTAAATTTCAAAATTTGATTTAATTTTCTATTTTAATATTTAAATTGTAACACTCCAGCAAAAATATCCTACTAAAATAAACCAGAATGTTCTCTGTAACTGACTGAAAGGTCCTTTACGAACGCAGTTTCAAACGCTTACAAGTAGGGCAGCACGCAATGTTGGAGAAGCGCGTGATTGTAGATGCACTCTATTATCTTTCCGACCATTAAACTCAGTCATCGACCATTAACGCCAGACCATAACTGCCGTCGACGATGTTCAACTACAGACACGGTGAAGCGTGTAATCGTAATAATTTAACAAATTAGAAGCTGAAGGCAAATAATAAGATGGAAGAAAAATGATTGTTTTATTATTACGTTAATGAGTGCATTAGATTGATTTTAAAAAAAGTTTTATAAAAGAATATATAAGAATTAAAAAATATCAATTTTGATGTCCAAGTTTTTTTTATGTCAGTATTTTGAAATACCTGACGTTTAATGGTAAATTTTATGAATGAATATACTGTATAACGTTCATCAGGATAAATTTTAATGAAACTGCGCAAACGTAATACAAATGCACCCTTAACGAGCTATTTGTTCTGAAATACCTAACTTTAAATTGCCACGCTTTCGTTAGCTCAGTTGATAAACAAGATTGTCCCAACTATTAGAGAACATTCATTATTTTACCTAATGTGTTGGTCTATATAACTCCTTTAATTAACCCGTTTATAATCTCACCAAATCTTATATCTATAATCCAAAGTGTAATTACGATTATATTAAGTGTTTATGTAACTAAATGGAAAAAGAATAAAAATCTATACGTTGCAATCATGGTAATAAATAGAATGACGTCAGTGTAATATCTAAATGCATCCCAAATATATTTGAGAAATCTATTTTGAGGAAAAAGTTATCGGCAAACTAGAATATTACTTTAAAACTTATAGAATTACATTTTCAAGTCAAACGTTGAGATATAACTTTTGAAGTGAATAACTTAAAAACTTTTAAATTGCCAAAGTATTCCAGTGATAAAAAAAGTATAGATAAAAAAAGAAAAAAGTTCTGGTTTTATTCATATTGTACGTTCGTTGTTAACGCATAAGCGAAGCTAGTACAAATAAAATATATTTAAACATTATTATATAATGAATACGTAACAAATATTACTATCTTATTTAATTATTCTTAATTTTATCAGTTTATGTAAAAATATGAGATTTCCCAAAAGACTCAATATCTTCCTTTATATCTTTTATACTCTCATCAAAAGGATAGTTCTCATTAAAACAGAATGTTTTATCAAATATATTGCGTACCGATACTTATCTACTGATTATTATAACTTGTCTTATGCGTAAGCAATACAAGACTAATACCACTTTTAATACGCACTTATTGTTAATCTCGTTACTTATTTCATAAACTTTTTATTTAGCATAATAACTTCTTCATTCAAAATCAACGAATGCACTAATTACTATCCCATTCATCTGCGATTGCCTGAAAATCGATCGCACCTATCGGCTCATTAAGAAAAGCATTTCCTCGTTCCTTGGCGTAAATTTACCAGGTCCCCTTTTGTCGTTCGACTGTTTTTCGCGCGCAGCCGCCCCTCCCTCTTTATTGTCAGAACACAATGGATAGCTTGTACTTTTGCTCCGCAGATGCCAGCCAATACGCTCACTACGTGTTCAACACGATAAAGCAGAAGCAGTCGACCGGCAAGATAAACTTCGAGGTGAGTGACTTTTGCCGTCCTCGAGACGGAGATTTATTCCTACTGTTTTTTCTTCTCCGAGATGAAAAGAGAGGAAATGAAATTTATGTGTTCAGTAAATTTGTAGGCCGAGAGTGCTCGCTTTTTTTTTGTACAATGTGAGTCTGTTTGACTGAGCGAAAGTTGGTCGCGTGTTTTTTCTCGATCGTTTCAAAAGTTTGAAACTCTGGCTGTAAATATAGAAATTATTTTTTTTTATCCTGGTACACAATGTATGTTTGTAAAGGCTACTAAAACAGAATGTAAAATTGTAAAAATTAAAAAGCATGAAAACTACTGAATTGGCAGGATATTTTCTGCCCTATTATTCGTACATTTGTTAAAAGAAAAATCTTCATAAAATATTTATTTGTGAATTTTACACGTCACTAAAAATTCTCCATCTTTTTATACCGACTGTTTTAATTTATAAAAACTTTTAAGCGCTTAATATAGTTTTTATTTATAATAATAACAATAAATATGTATTTAGTTCTAGTAGATCAAGTCCAAATGCAGTCAGGCAATTTAAATGCAATTTTTTCATTTCGCGTATTATATTACCAGCATATTTTTTTAATACCGAATGAACAGTGTATTCTTTGAATTAAAAAAGCAAACATTCATCTTCTCAAATTCTACCCACATTTCTGATATACAATTTGAAAATACCCGGATCCACGACTAATCAGAATAATAAATGTGCTGTGCATTGAGAATGCTTTGAATGCGCAAAACCATATCTCATGGACGCATTTCGGAAAAGTAATGAAAGTCAGTTTACAATTTCTATAGCGGATAATGTTTTCAAAAGTTTGTATTACACGACAGAATGATATGAATGATGACTGTGTATTCGTATAATAATTGTATAAAGCCTATTATTTGTTGAATATGAAACGAAACATTTCAAAGTAAGTTCATTTTGATAAGTGTATTTTATTTTTTTTATTCAATCATTTAAATTGGATCAAAATTGTTTCCTTTGAATATCCGTAGTTATTTTGAATCTTAATTTTTATCAAAAGTTAGTAATGTAGATAACTGTGTATGAATGTAAATCATAATTCTACATTTTGATATGATAAATAGATACAAACCTTCCAAAAAATATCTAAAGTCACATCTAATTCGCTTTTATTCTGAATCTTTTATAAAGTTAAATCGTCCACAAACTCAAAAAATAGACGCGCTCAAGTATAAGCGCGTATAGGAAAAGGAAATCGATCAGAAGCTGTTGAAATACTGAGCCAGCCTTTCATTTCGAGTGAATTAATCGCTTGAATGGAATAAATTTTTCACTGAAAATACTATTATTTAAATTTCTTTGAGCGTAAATTTTATTTTAAATAACAAGCAAAAATCTTCTTTGATCTTTGTTGATTAAAGATCAATAGAAGTTTAGATTAACTAAATCAATTAATTTATTCCTTTTAAACTTGAGTTAAATTAATTGCTCTTTATTTAACATAGTCGATTCTTAATTGCTCACTTAGAGCCTTTGTAAAGCTTAAAAGAAGAAAATCGATATTTAGACAAAGAATTATCGCCTCCTTAATTGCCGTAGCGACTTTTTTTCAAAAAAATGCGTGCTTTGAATTTCGGAAAACAAATGCGTTCATTAAAAAAATTCCTTTAACGAACATTACTTCTTCAAAATTAAATTTCCTAATGAAATAATACCAATGCTACTGTCTTATAAATTACTATCATGTGAAATAGTAGTGTTAATTAAACCAGATTATTTAGTTTAGATTATTAAATTCATACTAATTTATAAAAATTCGAAACTAATATTATTAAAAATAGTATACATCAAGATTTTACTAACGATTACTAAATAACATAAAAGCATGCGACGCAAACTAAATCAAATTATGCTCTCAAAAATTACGATTCCCTCAGCCCTGCAAAAAAACCACCACCCCTCATGAATTCAAATCGCGCATATCCACTTATCGGCTTTAGTCGAGCCTTTTGCCATCATAAAAATATCCGACCACCAACGATCGCATTACAGCACTCGACTAAAACCGATTAAAGCAGCGATTCCGACCAATCGCTGCGGTACTTCCCACGTCTCCACAGCCACTTATACACCTGATCCACTCGTACGCCCCCTCCTCCTTAGAAAATAAGCGATAACGAGGTACGTAAGCAGATTACGATTCGATGAAAATGCGCAGGAATTCCTGACGATCTTATCGAACATCTCGCGGGGCTCGGTGGAGGAGAAGCTGCAGTGGGTGTTTGGCCTGTACGACCTGGACGGCGACGGGCTCATCAGCAAGGAGGAGATGCTGGACGTCGTGGGCTCGATTTACGAGATGCTGGGACGCTACACCACGCCCCACATAGCCGAACCGCACGCGGCGGCGCGCGAGCACGTCGATCGTATATTCCATGTGAGTTTTAGTCTTTGTTGTTTCTAAATGTTTTTTGGAGAGGGGGGAGTTGATTGCTTTTGTTGTTGAGATTATTAAAGGCGGTTGTGCTAAAGTTGATAAAGTATTTTAATTGGTGAAGAGAGAACTGCGAATTAGCATGTCGTTACAAAGTCGATGTTAATTTTAAATGATGCTTTTGTCTACTAAATTCAGTTGTCCTTATTCGACTTTACTTAAATAATTAACCAATTGAACAATGCAATTTTTAACCTTGACAATATTTTATTTTAAATGAAAAGACATTTAACGATGAAATAATAATATTTTGATACTTCTCTGAAAAGTCCAAATTTTGCAGTTGCAATATTTAAAAAAAAAACCATGTGTACTGCCAACTTCACTGGAAGTTAGCAGTACATACTCTGAAAAACAGTGATGATGATGCTGCGACCTTCGGACCTGCACAGAAATTTGCCGTTTTGTATCCGTTACTTATTCGTTAAAGTAGGAATTTTGCAGTTGCAATATTTAAAAAAAACCATGTGTACTGCCGACTTCACTAGAAGTTAGCAGTACACACTCTGAAAAACAATGATGAAATAATGCTACTACTTTCGGACCAGCACAGGAATTTGCCGTTTTTTATCCGTTAAACAATGATCAAAACAATTGTTTAATTTTTTTTTATTTATAACAATTTTTTTCTACTTTAACGAATAGGTAACAGATAAAAAACGGCAAATTCATATGCAGGTCCGAAGGCTCTAGAATTATTTTATAAACGTTTTTGAGCAAATAAACTGGTATCATCTATCCCGTAAAACTTGAAAATAAAAAAAATTGTTATAAATAAAAAAAATGAAACAATTGTTTTGATCATTGTTTAACGGATAAAAAACGGCAAATTCCTGTGCTGGTCCGAAATTCGTAGCATTATTTCATCATTGTTTTTCAGAGTGTGTACTGCTAACTTCCAGTGAAGTCGGCATACACATGGTTTTTTTTAAATATTGCAACTGCAAAATTCCTACTTTAACGAATAAGTAACGGATACAAAACGAAAACGGCAAATTACTGTGCAGGTCCGAAGGTCGCAGCATCATTTCATCACTGTTTTTCAGAGTATGTACTGCTAACTTCCAGTGAAGTTGGCAGTACACATGGTTTTATTTTTTTAAATATTGCAACTGCAAAATTTGGACTTTAACGATAATAGTACGATAACAGTACTTTTACGATTAGAGAAAAGTGTTATGCCAATTTCAGAGAAGTTATTTTGATATAGTTTAAATAAATCGTATACGTATAAGTAGATAAAGTTAGAGTTAGGTCAGACCTGTTCTGACCCGTCAAGAGTGGTGCGAGATTTTACGGGATGGAACAAGATTTGTCCCAAATTGGTGGATTTATCTTCAGCTTTTAAAACGGGTCGAGTCAATATTCCTTCACTTCTCGACCTTCTCTTTACAATCTTAAGAAATTCCAAAAATTCGACTTTTCTTAGGGTTTCTCGTTTTCTTGGGATTATTTGCCTTTTCATGGTATTTCCCGATTTTTTCCTCTGTAAAGTGAAGAAATTTCAAATAAAATTAAGAATTATTTTATAAACGTCAAAAAACAACAAGAAAATTCAAAATGAGAATTCCAAGAAATCTTGGAAAACTTCCAAAAGGGCGGAGCATCCTAAAAGAAATCGGGCTTCCCGGAATTTTTCGTTTACCCGGAGATTGTGCAAAAAGGATTGGAACGGAGAACCTGACTTCGCAGTGGAGTTATTGTTCTTTTGGTACATTACGGGGGACCGCTTTTTGTCATATACATCCTTAGTTATCAGAGTCTCAATACATAAAAAATTATTTTATTAATAATGGCAACGTTTTGACCACATATTCGCAAAGACCTGTGGTACGAAAGCTAACAATTTTTTTTTATGTATTCATTATCACATACAGCTAAAATATTTTTTTTCAGTTTATAGTTAGTGATGAAAAAGTATAAAATAACAAGTAAGATTCAACTTTCTACTGTTTTGACATATTTTTAAAGTAGAATCTTTTACTTCTGCAAAAAGCAAATAAAAGCTTGTTTTTTTTACTTTAATTACATGTATTTACAGGTATGTACATAAAAAGTTCTTCTGGGCTAGATATAAAGATTTGCAACGTAATATTTATTTTAATATTTCCTTAAAATAAAGCTAAAAATATCAATAACATGAGATCTTCTATATCTATATTCTTCTAAACATCTATGATTTTACCATACATATATTTCAACATATATAGTATCATAAAATATTTAAAAAAAAAGGATAATTGTTATTCGAGGAAGTATTTACTAGCTGTCACTTTTGGTTACTCAAGCACGACGCTTACATTTTCGTCAATCCTATGTATATATACCCACGTCTAGGAAAATGGATTAGTTTGCAGTCAGCAACAATTAGTTGTCCTAGTCCTGGGCTGTCAAGGTATAGCAGCTTGATCCACTGCCTGAGCGTTGTTTGCTTGCGTATAGTGTGTCAGCTTAGCGTCAAGTGGAGCAACGTCTTCCTGGCTATTTTATTACTCAGCTTCCCCTGTCTAATTGATTTTTTTATCGTCGCGATAAATCAAAATCGTGATTCTTTATCTAGAAGATGGTGCCGATTTCGAAATCTGCTAGAATTACTCCAAGATCTTTATTCAAGTCTAGCTTGTACATGCTAGATTTTAGAGCACGATTGTTTTAAGCAGCTTGGTTTAAAACGAAACGAGACGGTGTTCTTTTCCCTTTTTTCCAAATTGTAACAAATACTTGTTTAAAAACGTCAACATTTTATTCGCTCTCTTATTCAAGATACACATCGCATCTTCAATACGATCTTGAATAATTCACATTTTATCACTAGCCTGAAAAGCTGTAAATTCCTCTCGCCACCGACTCGACAGTGCAATTCATCCCGAATACGAAAACCGTCCACTCGACCTCTTTTACAACGAGCGACGAAAAGAAACGATATTCCAAAGTAACTCGAGTTTGAAAAAGCCACTTCTCCTTCGAAAAGCCAAGCACTCGCCGTCCATTCCCGTCAACATCGTTAATCCATCACACATTTCGCTAAACTCCGCTCTCCCGAGCAAATAAATCCACTTTACCATCCGCGGAGCATAATCGACCTCAATCCTCCCGGCTGAAGCACGCCGTTAAACGAGCCAGCGAGCGAGCGGAAAAAACAGCGCGCCCTCGAATCCGCGGAGATTTCCTCGCCCGGCCACTCTCCAGCCTCTTTTCCTCCTCTTTCGCTCTGCATAAACACTCTTCTCGACCCCTTAGGAGCGCCGGGCCGCATCTAAACATGTAGGGACACACGCGTGCCCCGGCGCGACGCGACGTCGTCATCTATATCGACCGGCCGGGCTTTTAGCTCCTCACCGTGCCGCGAGCGGATTTATCTTGTCTCTTACCCTCTTTGAAAGATAGATGGAGAATCTGTATGTGTGTGTGTGTGTGCATGTCTGTATGCGTGCATACGCGTGTATGTGTATCCCTATTTGTGTGTGTGTGTGTCAACTCGCATGTGTATCTATGTTTTTGTAGGCGTGTGTGTGTATGTGTGCGAGAAAGAGATAGAACAGGAAATATCCTTTGCCGGGTCTATGTGCGCGCGCCTGTAATTGAGACGACTTTTTTTACGCGAGAAACAGAAGACGGAGCGAGATTGCGCCGGATCGGACGCGATTGTGTTTTATACGTCTGTTTCGAGAGCGCGCGCGATAGGCCGTTTTTCTCCTTTTTTCGTTCCCGCGCGACTCGCTCCGCGATGCTTTATTGCCGGAAACGAATTGCCCTTTCACAAGGGGTGAGAGAGAGAGAGAGCCGCCGTAGGTACTTCGACGAGTTGGCTTCGGTGCTCTCGGCGAGCATTCAGGTTTATTCGCGCATCAGGATTATGGCTGGGGACGAGGTCGAGAAGCTTCGCACGTGAAATTCCGCTGACGTGCGTTTTATGCTTTCCCCGCGTTGCAGTTCGTGATGGGAATGGTAATGATTGATTTTGGGAATTGAGAGATTTTCCTGAGGTTGCTCGGAATTTCTTTGTTTTCGACTCGTGTGTTTTTTCAGCTAAAATATGTTTCGTGTTTTATCGCGTTTTGTTAAGTAAATGAGGTTGGATAAAGTATTGAAATTTATGCTGGAGTATAAATGAGGGAGGCGGCTAACTGCACCATTCGAAAATTTACAATTTAAAAGTAAGATGCATACTCGACAAAATGGTAATCAGCAGAAAAAGTTTAGTGATGAAAATGGATGGCGATAACTTTTTTCATTGTTACTCGTGGCATCTTCAATTTCACTTTTCATTTCGTTTTAATCCACCTCTTCATTTTGCATTTCCATCCCTGGAGCAAAACAATTGTTGTATTATGCTAACAATGGTAAACCAGCAGCGCAGTTGTATGCAATCTCTACTGTGTCACGCTGTGACAAATGTAGCTGTAATTCATTTGGCTCGTTGAGCTGTAATTTTGGATGAAATTATTTACATACAATGTTAATTTTAGACTTGCTATATGCAGACCCAGCAGCAATCCCAATAATTCTACGTCAATAAACGTCAATAATCCAATAAACAAAAGTCCAAAATAAACAAAAATTATCAGTAAAAAACTTCAATATTTGCACTCATCCCAATAAACCCCCAAAAAAATCACGCTTACAAAAACACAAGCAACTCTCTCACCATGACCTCATTCCCTCTCTGTCGCCAGCTGATCGACGCCAACAAGGACGGCTTCGTGACGATCGACGAGCTGGTCCAGTGGTGCTCCAAGGACGAGCACCTCCTGCGCAGCTTCGACACCCTGGACACGGTCCTGTGAAGGGTCACGAGCTCACCCGGCGCCGCCTAAGCGCAGGCGAAACGGAAGGAACGAAACTGCGCCTTTCTCACATCTGTACACCGCTGCTAAGTCTGTCTGTTCGATCGTAGGGCGCAGCGAAGCGAAGAATTTACGCTCTACGAGAGAAAGAAGCGAGCCGGTTGATTGGATGCTGTTGGATAGAGGCAGGCTGGGATCGATTTTCGAAGTGCTTGTTACTTACAGCTGGAGCTTGAGATTGGTTTGAGGTGGTTTGAGCGAAGCGTCGCGGTTTTGAGTAGATGCTTTTGGAGAGAAGGCGTTGCGAGGCGTTGACGGGAAGTCTGTTGAGTGCGCAAGCCGAAACCAGTGAATGAATGAAATGAGGGTATTGTAAGAAAGTTACGTTTGTATATTGCTGATTTGGTACTTTAGTTTATTATGGAAGTTTTTTAAAGTTTTGAGATCGTTCAGTTTTAAAAATAACGCTTCGTTTCGTTTTTGCTTTTTAAATTTACATTTTCGCGGTATTTTAGGATAAATTATCGTGGCGCAACAATAACTAATTTAGCGTTTAGTATGAACATGTGCCAAAGCTGCTCGATGCTTGTGTAAGAGCTCTAAGATGTTCATTCGCTGGTTGGTTTTTTAATCCCCATGAAAAGAGATTTTATACGTGCTGACGTAATTAAATTCCGTTTGCCGATCTCACTCTTCACAGTGTACATACACGCAAGGCAAGTTCATTGGCTGAACATTTTTTTTTTCATTCCTCTTTAACTTGACGAGCTCCCCTGGGTGCTCTTTAAAATATTCACTATTCCAATCTCGCGCTTTGAACTAAGTATTACTTAAAAATGCTATGCAAGCAAGTAGTAATATACTGAGCGTAATTATAAGTTTTAACGGTGATGAAATTAGCTAAGTTAATTTCGCGCCTGCGGTGTTTATTGGAACGGGAGACGATCTGTAAGCATGATTACAATGATTTTTACGATACTTAAAGTATAGTAAAAGTGAACAAGTTCGTCACAGTAAACTTTTTTGATGTTTTATCTTTCTAAAATTGTCTATTCGAACTTGCAGAGCTAGTTAGAATCGAGTGATTTAGGATTAAGCTAAATAGGCGAATGATAAATTTTCAGAAGCTAAAATTATACATGTCATTGCATTTTCAAAGAAAGTCCTAGAAGATACTTTTGCGTGTTTCACTTTTATTTTTACTCAGAATTATATATTAAAAAATCTAACCATTAGAGAGAAGAACGTATAAAATTATCTCAATAAAATATGTATAAATAATGAATTCTAAAGAAAATAATTAAGAAATATTTTGTATTAGAAGGATAATAAATAATTGATAAATTATTTAAAATATTACTAAAAACTACGATCAATCGTTTCAAATGAATATCTTTTAGCAAACAAAGATGTCTTTACATTTCATCGGATTCGATATAATAATTGAAAGTGAAGAAATTTTCTCTAGTAATTCAAACGAATTCAATATATTCTAAATAAGATAAAAGTCTCAATAATACATTAAACAGATTGAATTATTATACTCAAAGAAATTTTTCTAGTCGAGCGAGAAAACCTAATACCTATTACATCACTATATAATAACACTCTTCCAATATCTTACAAATTAAGAGAACATCACGTACCTGACCTTACATTAAAAAATTCACCTCGCACCTAACTCTCCCTTCCAAACCACAAACCTCCCACAAATCCCAACTAAATCAACCCCATCCCCTCGCGCATAAAAACTTATCACCACCGAAGCCAGCGTCAGATTCAGTCCGACAATAAAGCAAGCCGCACCTCCCACTGGCACGAGCTTGCACCGCTTGTTAAAAAATTCCCGCAACTCACTCGTGTAAGCGACGCGATGATCCAGCGCGAATTCCAGAGCCAAGGCGCGCGCCGCCGTATAATGTGTAAATTCAGGCCAGTCGATAGACGCGCTCTCTCACGCACACTCGCACACACATACGTCATGCACCGCGCGTCATAGGTCTGACATTGATTTTCGCTGTATGTGCGGAATGCCGTTTCCCATCATCCGCATCTCCCTGGCTCGTTATTAATCTGCGTTGTAGGCGCCGCGAGAGCGAGGTACGTAGTGCTCTGGCTCATCGGTTCGGGAGCTTTTTGGAAGGTCGCGTCGGAGGGGGAGAAAGTTCAGACGAAGCGAGAGGGTTGCTGACACGCGGAGCGACGGAGGATGAGGATTTAAAAATTTTGGTGGGGCGGGGAATGAGCTTTCGGAGAGCTTTAAAGTTCGTCTGGGATCGGAGCTCTTTTCGACGCGGAGCTTTCGGAGACCGGCGCCGTTTTGTCGCTTTCCTTTTGTAAATAAGCGTCTGTAACGTACCTGAGCCTCTTCAAACGAGAAAAATTATGTAAATGTATAAAAAAAAATGAGAAAAAAAAGAAACTGAATAAACACAACGGACCCATCCAGTCTTTCAATAAACACGTTTGAAAAGAGAATATATAACTAAAACGATATACGGGGCTGGTGTATTAGTATGTACCGCGTATGCTGTACGCGTCGTCCTGCGACTTATGCGACTCCTGTGCCTGCACTGCAAGTTTATTATCTTTTGTAATTAGTTGTGATATGCGTTGCGAGCGATTAAAAGTAAACTTGCGCGTTCATCGCAACCTTGTTTTTATAATTCACAATTTAAAAGATTTTGTTGGCAATTTTTAAGAAATAGAATACGACTCCGGGATAGATAAAACAATATGAATACTTTTATTTAACGACAAGCAAAAATACTAAAACAAATTTGAAAAACGACGTTTTAATAATAAAAAGTAACGAGTAAAACAAATCCCAATACAATCTTTCGAAATTCTAATTATTCCAAACCTCGAGTGATCAACCAAAGTCAAAAGAAAAGACCGCCAAGGATTTGGCGAGCTTGCAAAAGGCAAGACAAAGCTCGCGCGCAGTCACGCAAAAAAGAAACCCAAACAGATATACAAACAATGTCGCGGGTACAGAAAAATACGCAGCCCTGCTCTTTGCTGTAGCTATATATATAAGATTCTCACCCTTCCCCCCGTTTTCCCCACCTTCTCTATAGACCAGACAAAATATATATACATACGCACATAAGTAGAAAGCGTACAGAAAGAATCGAGTAATGAGAAGAGGCGGAGCGAAAGAAACATGTGTATCGTCGAGACAAAAAAGAGATGTATTATTTAAGGTACACTTTGCCAAATCTATATTATATACAAGACGCTCGTGACGCGCGAGGGGTTAGAGAAAAATAGAATCTTGCGGGTTTTTTGCTCTTTTGACGGTTCTCTTTCTTCGTCTTGTGTGTGGAGCGTTGGAAAATTAAAGAGGTCGCGCAAAAAGGGTTTTCAATTCTACATACGCTTTCTGAGCGACGAGGTACTTCGTGGAAGATAAAAATGTAGGGATGCGATGATAAAGCTTCGTATGAATATCTGCGGCGAGTGACGAAGCTTTTTATAGATGAGGATTTGAATATCAAAAGCGTTCGTTTGAATCGGGCTGAAATTTGCTTGTGCTCTATACAGAGAAAGTCATTTTAATATACGAGGGATCGTTAAAGGTGTGAGTATTAAGCATCCGATTCTGTTGAAGAATCGCGAGAAAGAAACGCAAAAAATAAAAATTAACATGGCTACAACGTTTCCGCAAGCGAAAAGACAGCCTATATATTCAATTTTTTCCAATCCCCGCGTGCGTCCGTCGCGTAAAAATAAGCAAGATAAATAATAAAGGTCACTCAATACGAAGTGCACACGTCCTGTACCTTCTTGTACATTTGTGACATATTCATATAGCGTCTAGTAATGAGCTTTAACTCTCTATCTCTCTCGAACCTTTTGCCCCGCAGTCCAGTTGGCATAAGTGCCGGGGTATATACTTTTACCTTCTGACGTGGCTTAGAGTATTTTAGAAAATGCGAGAGATGTATTAATCAGGACGCGCGAGAGAGAAGGGAAGAAAATTTAGCAATCTGTCACGTCAACAGTGTAGACCTTTGGTAATTTGGCTTGTAATCGTTTTTGAAAATAACAATTTTGTGTTAAATGAAGCTAAAGCTTGTAGAAGCTATATTAAATATTCGAAACGTAAAAAATATTAGAATTTATCTTTTGAAAAAAGTTTTTGAATTATTGCAATAAATCAGCACTGTTGACGGATAATTGCAATATTTACTACAACGAGGGAGAAAAAGTAACAGCCAGTATTGGCGAATGGCCTTCTTGTTTGGGAGAACTGCTGGAGTAGGAAAAAATGATACAAATAAAAAGCGAAGCGTAGCAAGGGTTATCCGATCGAGCTTGTGCATAGAATAAAATTGCGAAGCGATGGGCAATGATGATTGCAGAGTTGGACCTTCTTTTTTACAAAAAACATGTATTGGAAATCTTTACGAATTGTTTATTGAATGTGTGCGATATATCTATATTTTTGAACTAAAAAAATCGTCTTAATTTTTAGAAAAAGCTTCAAACTACTTTCTATTTTAAAAGTTAGAAACTATTTTATTATTATTTTAAATTAAATTAATTATTATTTATCTGTAGCAAATTGATTATAATAATTTTTCACTAAAGTGTTCAAACTAAAAGAACTAGAATACGGATATTTTAAACGTACTATGGACTATGATTTCTAATACTACATCGTCAGTGTGAAAATTTGTAATTAGAAAATGCATATATAATTTAAGTCGATTCAATTTCGGAAAAGCGTCCAACTATGGATGATTTATTATATCTTACAAGCGTAAGATCGAAGCAAAACAAAGTATTTGTAAAAAGAATTTGCAGCAAAAGAAGCAAAACGAAATTCGAAGGCTGCACACCTTGCGTGTGATCTTGCGGTACCTCGAGTATTACTACCATTATTACGAATTAATAATTATACATATATTATATTGTACAATTATGATTGTTACAGTTTTTTGCGCGCTATTCTATTGAATTACGTACTGCAATATACATTGTACGAATATTAAAAGTATATATACACTTTGCATTGTATGCATCGTCGCGGTAGTTGCGCGCCAGGGAAGAATGAGAAAAATGATTGTATTATCCAAGCCCTGGAGGGGAAAACGCGTGATCGCGTTATTCGTTTGCTATAGATTACGTTATCTTTGATCGAATATTGCTTCGCAAGTCTTCTGGAATGATAAAACGAAAGCAACACGTTAACTCTTGTCATGCATCCTCCGCATTAAATATTTTATTGACGAAATTAAATTCTTGTTCTTAACCTTCATCAATTCCTGAAATGAAATTGTTTATTAGTTAAATAAATTACTTAAATGGTTAAGTAATTTAAAAATAAATAAAATTTGAATGTTCTACGATTTATAAAAATAATGTTTTGTATCTTTTTCGATGATATATTAGTTACTCTTAATAATTGGATTAAGTACGTTTTCTATTATTTTCATATTTGAATTCCCATCCCTAATATTTTAACTTTTTTATTCATACTAATATCTAAAACTTTTTATTTAATTTTATTTTCACTAAAAATGCGTATAAATGATATTCTATTAAATTTAATAAACCAAGGAATAATTAATTTATGTGAGTTTTTAAAAATAATCGCTATTGAGATGATGTAGTAAAATTATATATTTTATATAAAATTTTATTCGTTCAAAAATAAATATGTACAGATTTATACATCCTACTTAAAATGTCTTTTGCAATAAAAACTATTATATTATATATAATATCAAACTATTATATCGAAAATAGACTAACTTTTTTTTATAACAAGTGTCTATCATTAATTATCGAAATAAATCATTATTTAGATTCAATCACTAAAACTGTAGAGTAATTATAACGAGAAAAATGATGAAAAATTAATTATTTTAATCTGAAAAAAGTATTTACCTCAGTATTTAAGAAAGTAAAAAAACAATAAAAGTAGTTTTAACTAATTTACCAGTATTTATCACTATTTACTGAATCGAACGAAACAAACATAAAAAGGAAACGAATCTCAACAAAGTCAACAACGGACACTACACTTTCAGCTTCTACGCCTCTTTGCCCACCGCTTCGGCAATAGATTTGTGGCCGTCCTGTTCTAGAAGCTCGCTGAGCTCCTTCTTAATTTTCGCTACGATAGGTGGTCCATGGTATGTGAACGACGTGTAGATTTGTATGAGGGAGGCGCCAGCCTTGATCTTTGCATAAGCATCCGCACCATCAAAAATACCGCCGACGCCTACGATTGGCAGTTTGCCTCCGGTAAGTTTGTGCATGTTGGCGATCACTCGCGTCGATAATTCAGAGACTGGAGCACCGCTGAGACCTCCAGTTTCGTCTTTAGACTATAAAAAAATAAAAATGTTGAATTATTTAGTTAAAGAAAAAAACATTAATATGTTCGAAAATTCTTTCTAAAATTCCTATTTATATTTTTTAAGCATGTAAGATACAACTCTTTGAAAAATTAGTTAAGTATAAATATTATAATTTAAGTGATCCATTTTTTATAAAGCGATAACTATTTCTAATTTTTCTAAAGTAAATAATGAAAAATAAATCTTTTTTCAGGTATGCTTTTCAGTTATACATTTAAATAGTAAATGAGAAAACAATTTTGAATAACAATATTTTCAGACGCTGCTACTCACAGCGTTCACCAGATTATCCCTCCTCAGCGTAGTATTCGACACGATGATCCCATCCACCTTGGTCTTGCCCCGCCGTATCACATCGGCCACGTCTCTCTGTTCCTCGTCGCTCAAATCTGGCGCTATCTTAAGCAGCAGGGGTGGTCTCCTCTCGGCCTCGCTCCTTGCCTGGTTCAC
Organism: Eupelmus azureus; assembly: GCA_030522685.1. Lineage (NCBI taxonomy): Eukaryota > Metazoa > Arthropoda > Insecta > Hymenoptera > Eupelmidae > Eupelmus > Eupelmus azureus. Next base: position 3,083 of record JAPYZA010004750.1, on the reverse strand, counting down.
ACGATCAAGGAGCTCCTCCAATTCTTTTTTACCCTGCAAGTTCCTTAGTCCTGGCGTGTTCGGGCTCGACACGTTCACCACGAAGTAATCCGCGACGTCGGAAAATCGGCGGATCCCATCGACATAGTCCTGGGCTGGATCGCTGGACAGTTTGTTCTTGCCCAGGTTTACGCCGACGATGCCCCGGAAGTTACCGGACTCCTTGAGGGCACGTAGACGGTCATGCACGACCTCGTGGCCTTCGCTGTTGAAGCCGTAACGATTGATGATGGCCCGGTCCTCTGATAGACGAAAGACGCGGGGTTTTGGGTTGCCCGGCTGGGGCTCTGGCGTCACTGAGCCTGCAAAATAAGACAAAATGAAATGAATAGCTTATATGATTATTTTTGATAAATATAAAATTTCTCTGAAAATTTTTTTAATTGAATGATCAATTTTTTAAATTAATATTTTTATAGATATAAATAATTTGAATTTTAACAATAAAATGTAATAAAAATTAGTTATGTAAATCTGCATCTAAATAGTTAATTATACAGAAAAAATCACTTTTATTAATAGTAATATGTATTTAAATAATTAATGAAATTATTTATTAACATTCATTTTTCTTTTTTATATACAATCTAAATAACAAGAAAATACTATTAAACTTACATAAAAGGTATATTGTATAAATATATAAATTCAGTATTTCCTAAAATGAGTAACATGATGCAACATTTAAATAAACCTATTTTATGAATGAAAAATTCTTTCTTGAATTTTTAAAAGAAAACCTCTTTACATTTATTTTTACAAATACAAACTTTTTGTATTTTAAATCCAACTAAAAAGAACTATCTTACCTATTTCTACAAAACCAAATCCCATTTTATGCAAACCCTCTACTGCTTCAGCATGTTTGTCGAACCCTGCAGCCATTCCCAGAGGATTCTCAAACTGAAGACCCCACAAGCTTGTTCGCAGTATAGGAGGATCTGTGCTCCTTTGCGATGGGACAAAGCCATATTTCACTGTTTGAACAGCAACGCGATGAGCAATTTCTGGATCTATCAATCGAACCACTGGCATAGCAATCTCATTGTAAAACTTTTCATTTCCTTGGTATAAGGAAAAGCCTGCAAAAATTACTGTTGCACCTCCAGCAACTCCTAGAAGAGACTTAATTTTTCTCCAATTGCTCAAATTATCTATGGACTTTGCCATTGTGTTTCTGTAATTGTAAAATACAAATAAAATAAATTATTTGATGAGACTAAATAACTGTATAGGCACAAACTTATTTCATTTTTACTGACTTGATATCAGTCACTATTGAACGTCAAACGTCATACTGTTGAATCTGAGGCTAAATGAACGATTTTGTTATTATAAACATTTTGACTTACAGTTATCACACACTTTATTTAAATGATAGGTTATGTTTGTTGCCATTAACCCGTGTCGGCAATGTCGGCATATCACCGATTGAGTGATAGGGAAATGTTGGATTAATTTTCTAGGGACTTTTTATTTAATTAACTATAAAAGATGTAATATTGAAATCTTTTGGAAGCATTTATGCACGCTTACATAAGCCCGCGAAATTTAAATTTATCTTTTGAAGATGATTATATCCTTGGCTGATCGTCATCAAATTATGAATTGAATTATTTATGTTCGTATATGGAATGAATCAATCGCGATTTTGAGGAGGTAGCAGATTTGAAAATTGGCTACTATTTTATGAAATATAATGTGTTATAAAAAGTGTATATGGTATATATACCACATAAATATATAACAAAATAAATAATTAATAAATAATAATAATAACAATTAAAAAAACTTATAAACCAAGTAAAAATTAAAATTTTGATAACAAAAATATTTGTAAAATATAAGTACCTCACCGGACGAAATATCAAAATATTATTTAAACGATATTTTGTCCGCCGAGTACTTCTATATTTTAAGTAAATAAAACCAGTTTTTTAAGATAACTAATTGAAACTGTAATTTAATATTGTTACATCAAATCAAATCAAATCAAATACTCAAAAATTGACTAACTCAAGTATGAGTAAAATTAAAATTCTATTGTTATTTATTTATTAACGATTGATAGTATGACCATGGCATACGTTACTGACGTCTTCACAACCTATTAAAAAATATATCATTATTATATTAAAAAGTTTTTTAAGACATTTAAACGTAATTTTTTCTAACTAATAAACTTATTGTCACTTAACTCAATGTTTAAAATAAATAATATTGCAAAAACATTTTTTTGTAGCGCAGGTTTAGCGGCCGATAAGGAGCATTGTTTTGAGCTCTTTTGCAGTATTATAGAAATATACTTTCGAGAATTTATAGTTAGATTATACCATTCACTAAAGTATCTGAAATAGAAAATAATTTTAATTAAAACTGAAAATGTAAAATTTTAGATATAGGCTGGTTTCTTTCTTTATTTTATCGATAAAATATTAATATAAATAAACTTTATATACATCGGTCATCAAACTCGCTAACAAAATGGCTCGACGACAAAAATATAATCATAATTGAGAAATTCGAAATATAATAATAGAATTATGTTATTGTTTCCAAATCTTCATAATAAGTTTATTTATCCTAATTACCAGATTCCTATCTAAAACTTTGGCTCAGTTTAGAAGTTTTTAGTTATAACGAATTTTAAATTGATAGAAAGTTTTATTCATAATGAAAAAAATGATAATAATTAGCTTACACATTAAATACTTACGCAGATGTAAAAACATTTTCACTACTGGTTTTAAGTAATTCAACAATCCAATTCATAAAAAATAAAGCTATTTTTATTCCGAATAAAATTACCAGAAGAGTTGCAAGTTTTAATGTATCATGCATATAAACCTCTGTCTTAAAAATGTTTTATAATTAAAAAACAAATTAATATATTTTTAAAATCTTAATAATTTCACCTTACTAAGAAAATAAGGAATGCAATACCAGCAACTCCACTGATCATAACAACAAAAAAACTAATAGTAAAGGAATACTCTATCATTTCAACGCTTCTGAAAATATTAAATACAAAATATTAAAGATAT
>JAPYZA010004749.1:0-17812 GCA_030522685.1 Eupelmus azureus | reverse complement strand
CTATACAATTGACATTTTTCTTGAACTTATTGTTCTGTTAATGTTAATAGCTTAATAAGATAATGTTTTATTTATTAATAAACAAAATAAATATTCATGCACAACATAAATAGTCTACTTTACTAGACTTGTAACTAATAAGGACGATTCGAATTATAACGTGTAAGATGTTTCGATGGCGCAGTCGGCAAGGTGCATGCCTCTCGTCCAAGAGATCGCGAGTTCGATTCCCACCCAAGGAAAAAATTTTTTTTCAAAGACTTATTTAATTTAAACTTTATTTAGAATTTAAAAATAAATATTAAAATAAATATAAAACTAAATATATAAAAAATATGTAAAATTGCAAAAGTTAAGATATATTAAGAAATAAAATAAAGTAAGATGTAAGAAAAAAATATGTAATATAATATGAAAATAAAAAAAATGAATTATTCTTTTTAAATCTTCGCATAAAAATTGTTTAAATGAACAAAATATAATCAGTTGATTCAAATGAGTCGTTCTGTCAAATTAACAGAATATTCGGTTGTCGTATTTTAACAGAACGGCGCTGTTGAAACAACCAGATATTTTTCTCAGTGCATGTAAAGGATAGGATTGACGGCAGATAAGGTAAAAATGAAATTAAACCTACACAAATGAAATATAACCATATATTGATAAAAATCACAGATTAAAGGATCTATTAGCCGATTCACTGATCATCCAGTCAAATCGGAGTGCTGACAGGAATCGGCACCCACGGACCCGCCCCTTCCAGCTGCATCAGGCGAGCCGGGTCCGACGCCAAACTCCCGCACGCAGGACAGGTGTCACCCGGGGCAGCGTCCCACAGCTCCTGGTGACACATCCTCCACACCCCCACGAGTTCGACCCCTTCAAGGGAGGACGAGGGATTCGTGGAAATGTATCGATACTGAAAATACAAAACAAGAATATAATTAGATAATAATCAGATAATCAAGCAAAAAATAAATAAGCAATGAATTTACTTACGGCAATTCCTCCGGGACCTTCATATATTGTGATATACGATGGTGTCCGAGCGTCTTGGCAGCACACGGCGCATGTTCCGCCGTGAGGGCTCCAGACATGGCTCGGAAACCGACGACCAGGAAAGTCAGGATCGTCGTCCCCGTCCAAGAACCCCTCGTCTTCGGAGTCTGAGTCAACTGGGGCCCAGTCCCAATTAAATCCGATGAGCCCCTGCGTAGGCTCATCGAACGCTTCGGCTCTTTCACCTTCGCCGTCCTCGTCGCCGGCCCACCCAGCTTCCTCGTCCGCATCAGACCACTGCTGATAGGAAAAATCGAAAAACGTTGATATCAATAGACAAAAGAGAAAAAAGAGAGAGAAAACACAGTTAAGAAGATGTCGTAGCGGTATAACATATGCATAATTATTATTTTAGGAGCTGAGCGCACTAGCTATTACTAATACAAAGCCAACGAACCCTTTAGATTCATTATACAGTTAAGAATTTTAAAAAAAAACTTAGGAGTACAGTAAAGATCACGTTTTGTACCGCTTGGACATCCCATTAACGATGATATCGCAATAATTCAAAAAACTTACCAGGAGACCTCCAGCCAAATAATCGCTGATGACAAAGCAAATCACAAAAACCAAATGCATCTTCAAAAAATTATTGTAATAAAAAAAATCACAGAAGATAAAAAATCTACAAGTACTCAGGGTAAGAGTTGAAATGGGATTGAGGACAGACGCGAGCAGGTTTTCTTCCCACAAGATGCAAACGCAAAGCAAAGAATCCCTTATCACAGCAAGGTGAGAAGCTTTAGCGCTGGCATTACATCTAGCGCAGGGAGCCACGATAAGCAGGTTGAATAAGTCACGATAGAAACACATTATGGCATGTTAGATTTATAATAAATATTTCATCTCATCTCTTGCTGTCATATATACCTACGGTCATACTAGTAAGACAAATTAAAAAAGTAAAAAGATTCGTATTTTCCGTTATCAAGATCAACCTAGATGTAGTGATTTAAATAATTTTTCCCTTCGCTTTTACTTTTGCTCTTTTGCCCGCCATAAAGAGAGGATTTTTATGAACACATGCACATATTTAGTTTAATTACAAAGTAAATAAATACAAATAAACATTAATATAAAAGAAAAATCATTTTGTCAACGTACAAACACCGCGCACCCACCATCGGTAACAACGCTCCCTACAATCAGTACAAGCTAAAACTTCATTGCAGGTTGACCATACCAGCCGAAGTAAACGAGACAAAAATGTTACAACCTATCACACAGAATCCGGGCCTATTAGTGGAAAAATTAGACCCACTAGCAACATCAAGCACAACATGGAAAATCGTACAACGAATAGATCTTCAACCATTCTTTCAACGCGGAAGTAAACTAATGTCTACATGGAGTATATTAGACAGAAAATGTGGAGCCCAAAACACTCATTGCCAGCATAAAACGCAACTTAAACAACTATATAATCAAATACAGGGTACAATACAATATGTGGACAGAATAGCCGAAATGCTACAAGGGAACGAGACTCAAAAGGGTAAACGTGTCAAGCGAGCACCTTTAGCATTTAACGGTACGCTTAGCCGACTTTTGTTTGGCACCCTCGACGAAACCGCAGGATACGAACTCCGAAAATTAATAGAAATACAAGCAAATGAAACTCGAGAACTAGCGAGTCTTGTAGCGAACCAAACTGAAGTTGTAATCAAGGAATTCGGAGAATTACGTGCCACAGCGAATCAACTCGAAAAGGCCATCAGACAACTGGCCGAGCAGCAAACCGAGGACGCGATGTTCGCGGCAGCCATGCAACTGTTCACAGACAACGTCCTACAGTTTGAGATCGATAAAAAAATTCTGACCGATGCCATCTTATTTGCCACGCAAGGGGTCGCCCACCCTCGCTCCATACTTCCGGAACAAATAGAAAGATCAGCCGAGTTAATCGCAGAAACTATGTCGGACGTAAAATTTCCAACAACAAGGAGTACGGACTCCATCTCCGAAATAATTAGAATTTCGGATTTATCAATCATTTTCTCAAACTGTAAATTAATTTATCTTCTTGGCCTTCCATTGCTGGACTATGGCAAATTCAATCTACACAAAGCCTCACCCTTATCAATTTTTCAACGATCACTAAATGTTAGTACAGCATTCGCCTACATTTAGCCCGATTCGCAATATTTCGCCATCAGCGATAGTTCGGACACCTATATATCAATTATTTTGGATTCACTAAATAAATGTAAAAAATTCAATAAACTACATATTTGTAGAGACACGGAACCTGTACGCGAGATTAACGATAATACGTATGAGGTCTCCAAGCATCTTAGGCATATTCAACTAGTAAGAGGGAACAACTGTTTATTACTTGTAAACAATCGTCGAGTCACAGCCGCTTTATTAATGGGACGGGCATATTGCGCCTGCCGCCAGGCTGCACCACGCACACTAATGATGTAAGGCTAGTAGCCTCACGCGAGATAACAATAAACATAACCGCCAATGTATTTAACTATACGTCATTAAATATATTAGAGATCCTTAAATAAACGTGTACCGAAGTGATTCCATATGTTGGAACTGCTTTGCAGGAAAAGGAAACCTTAAAAGGTATTCCTCTCCCCTTAAGAGATCTTGTGGGGAACGCCCCCAGAAGATCTCTTAAGGTTGGTAGCGATTTACGCGACATTATGAAAAAAGCACGCAGCTTGGGGGCATATAAGACCGTACTTGAAAACTTTAAATCAGCCAAAACCATCATGGCATATTTTGGAGGGAGTTTGTCGATACTTGCAGTAATAGCGGGTACAGTATGGAAAGTTCTAGCAAAAGGACCAGCAAACATTTGCAGAGCCGCAACAGGTCGGATGATCCAGAGGAACCAATACTATTGTGATGTAACCACAACCTTATTTCATTCAGGCACCTGTTCTAGCCCTCAGCATGCCTAACATTCAGCAGTTGACCCTAGCCAACGGACTGAATTCACAACTTACCTTACCAGCCAGACCAACCTATGAGAGCGCTCAAACCTTGAATATTAGGGAAATACAGGACAGATATTGACTGATGTCGGCAGTGATCATGAGGAACCAACCACCCCATCGGAACAGCGCTCGCCACCAGCAGATGAAATATTATTGTCAAAAAATATATATAATAAAAAAATATGTATTTGTAATCATTAATTTTTGGAAGAGAGATCGTAGGTAGAATTGTGATTTTAGGAACACTTACACTACTCTCAAACACCACGCTACTCCCACGCATAGTTGTAACAAGAACACCAGAACATTAGCAAACACACCTACCTTGTAACGATATACCTAAGACGTGTTAAGTCAGTTGATCAATTCATTTAGTACTTATAGTTTTACATTCTCGGCCTTAAAGGCCACTTTAGGTTAGATAGTAGGGAGTTAAGTTACCATCATCGCTTACATTATCGGGTGACTTATTCTTTTTACCTCTCAGTGAATAATCGCAATTAAGGTTTAGATATCGGCAGTCATTTTATGGTCTGTAATAAAGGCAGCAAGGAATCAGACAAATCCGAAAATTTGTTTACCACTTGCTGAACCCCGACGGGATAAATATAGATTTTTTTTACTTTTACGATATACGCTTGCTCGTAAATGATCGCTCAGGAGCGCGATCCCGCGGCTTCGGATGTGTGACGGATGCATACATCCTAGTTTAGCTATCTGCATACATCCTAGTTTAGCTATCGCTAGATTATAGCAGTATATAACTCGGTTAGCAACACCCACGTGCATACGCAGAATATAGCTTTTTCGACCGCGCGTGGCGTGACCAGCTGACTCGCCCAAAATACGTTCCATCTAGCAACCCAAAATCGCGCGCTAACTCCAACACGTGGCTTGTCACCAAGCGAGCGCCCGCGTGCACTCCCACCTTTCCTATCGAATCGTGGGAACGAAAGACACAAAGCATAGGGCATAAATAGGACGCGCACCTCCGCCTCGTGGTCAGACTCAGGCGGGACTCCAACCAGGCACGAGAGGACGATCCGGAGAGAGACGAGGGGACACCCGCGAATTGCACTCACTGCCGAGCCAACCTTTAGCATTTAACCAATCCGCACGCCACCGCGACTCGCGCATAAGCCTGATTCTAGCGAATAAGTACACGTGATCTCTCTTCCAACTCTGTCTTCAATTGAGAATAAACCTAGCAATAAAACTAACACTAACGAACGCATTCTCTATCCGCCTTTACGCTCATCTCGCACTGTTCCGACCGAGCGAAGAACGAAAACCACGGACCAATATTCGTAACACTATATATAAGAACTTTTCCTCCAATTTAATCACACAAAATCTACAAATCTTATAAATAAATATTCCAAAAGATATCAAAGAATAAAAAAAATATTGGTCTTTACAGCTACAGGACCCTGTATAATTTAGAATCCATATAAAATAAAAACAAGTAGATAAAACTTTCCCCCTCTGAAATAACGTCTATTTTCAGAGATAAAATGAATTCATTGATAAATTTTAAATAACGGCTATTGTTTTTGATAAAGGGGAATCTTTGATAAATCAGGGATAAATATATCAAAATATCATGAAAACGACGTCAAATCGAGAAAAGAAACGCAAAAATCTCGAAAAATCAGGTAAAGAAGTGAAAAAACAACATAACACTCCGAAATAACGGCTATTTCCAGAGATAGAGGGGAATCTTTAATAAATCAGAAATAAATATCGTAAAATGTCATGAAAACCACGTCAAATCGAGAAATATAATGTAAAAAATGAAAAAATAACTTAAGACCCCTCGAAATAACGGCTAGTTTTGGAAATAAAAGGGGATAATTCATAAATTAAGGAAAAATATCGCAAAATATCAAGAAAACAACGTCAAATCAAGGAAAGTAACGTAATAAAGTGAAAAAATATCATAAAACCCCTCAAAATAATGGCTACTTTCAAAGATACACTAAGATCAGGCAATGTTCAGGCTCTGATCAGGCGGAAATATTATACACGGCGCGGCGGCGGCGAAATAATTTTATAATATAGAGAGATATATCTCTATATTATAGGGATATTACGCCGCCGCCGCCGCCGTGTATAAGAATCGACGACCCCTCCCCCTATCTCTGAAACTAGCCATTATTTTCAGGGATTTTACGTTATTTTTACACTTTTTTTACGTTATTTTTTACACTTTTTACGTTACTTTCACACTTTTTTACGTTATTTTTACACTTTTTACCTTACTTTTACACTTCTTTTACGTTATTTTTACACTTTTATTTTTTTTTTTTTCGATATTTTTACGTTATTTTCCTCGATTTGACGTTGTTTTCTTGAAATTTTTCGATAATTTTGCTTAATTTATGAATTATCTCTCTTTATCTCCTAAATTAGTCATTATTTTAGTGGAATTCTCGTTATTTTTACACTTTTTTATGTTATCTTTCGACATTTTTACAATATTTTCCTCGAATTTACGTTGTTTTCTTGATATTTTGCGATATTTATATACAATTTATAAATGATCCCCCTTTATCTTCAAAACTAGCCGTTATTTTGACGATTTTTACGTTCTTTTCTTACTTTTGTACGTAATTTTTCGTTATTTTTATGTTATTTTCCTCAATCTGTCGTCGTTTTGATGATATTTTGCAATATTTATGCCTTATTTATTGAATATCTCCTTTTAATTCCGAAAATAGCAGTTATCTTAGAGGGGGATATTTGGAGTTTTACCTATTTGTTTTTGTTTTATTTGAATATTTATTTACGAGATTTGTAGTTTTCATGTGATTAAATTAATATGAAAAGTTCTTATATTTAGTACATAATAAAATTTTGCTATATATTATTTCAAATAATCAAAACACTTTATAGTTTGCATAATCAATAAAAATATTTGTTCGTTTCCATTGAATAGAATAAAATTTGGCGTAACCGCTAATAAAAATGCACTAAAGTATCTACCGCATTGTGATGTGGAAACGATACTATTAATAATTATTCTTTTTTATCTGTATATGATTCGATACATTTAAAAGTTTTAAAGTTTTAAACAATAAACCTTTCTGTACATATTATAGTTTATATTGATAAAATATAAAAGTTGAAAATTTTTATTTTAAGAACAGATGGTCTTGTGATTAGGGGAGGTTAGCGCTCGAATCGCTCAGAGGGGCGAAGCGAATATACAAAATTAAGATGTGAATAAAGCACTATATGCAACGCAGGAGTAAAGTCGATTATTCCCTCCGGTGATTTCTGCCCTCGCTTCGCTTGGGCAGCAAACCCACCTTCGGGAATAATCTGCGACTTTACTCCCTTGTTGCATAATGTACTATTATAGAAAGTGCACCCACTTATTAAAATAAGATGTTGGTCTCATGTCTATATAATAAAACTGTAGTTGCTTGATTCTATGAGGTAATAGAATGACTGTTGATATTTTCTTATATATAATTCTCAAGTCATACGCATCTATTCTTCATGTGTTCAAAGTTTTGTATCCGAATACACACAACATACTTGAATTAGATTTAATTGAAGTAATGAACAGTAGAAATTAATTAGTAGTATTAAATTTTTGTATATGAGATGTTTCACGTCAATCCCCCCAGAGCCCGCGAGCGTCTAAAGGTGCTATTTCTAACTTGCGTTTACGGTACTTAAATGTACCTAAAAAAATGTCCAATAATGGTTTTCGATGTATTTTTTCGTCAGCTTTCCAGTGGGTAGGTGATTTTTTTGAAATTTCCCATTTTCACCTTTAAAAATTATAAAACTTGTTATATCTCAAAACTGGCATTTTTAATATTTTTTGTATGGTTTTAATCGAAAATTGAGCATTTTTTACATAAAAAAACCTATTTTCCAAAAGTGCTCTCGTTGTTTTCTTTGAAAAATGCAAAGCGAAAGTGTAGACGTTACGTGCCCTGCGGACTTGGTCTACCTGCTTACCATTGAATTTTTACATAAAACTTGAAATTTATCAATTAAGCCAATTAAATTTTGTTTATATTTTCTTCACTTTTTCTTGACTTGCTTTTTGTTTTGTTTAGCTTTTAACGTGAAAGTGCTTTTTTTCATTGGTTTAGCATTTAATATATTTTTTTGTTCTTAATGATGCTTGCTGTACAGATATATTTACTTTTTTCTGTTTAACAGTTTTCTTCAGGAAGATTTGATATTCCAAACTTAAAGGTGTTTTTTTTAGCTTTAAATTAACAATTTAAATTACCAAGCAGTTTATCTTTTTTGAATATGTTCTATTTTACCGTTGTCCTGCTTAACATATAATAATAATCTTTTAAGCCTGGCATAGTTCTACTTATATATAAATTAAAGCTAAGCAAAACAAAAAGCAAGCCAAGAAAAAGTAAAGAGAATATAAACAAAATTTGATTGGCTTAAAAGTCCACCGCATATCTCTGTCCTTGTCTAATTAGAATTTTTGCTATAACTTGATAAGTAATTGTTTTTATGACAAAAGAATAGTTGTCCCCGCTAGATTTTAGAACGAGCAAACGATTGTGTTTTATGAAAAAATAAAAAATTTCCACGAGATTTTAAGAAAAGTTTGACCTACTATTATTAATTCTTTTCTTTAGAAAATATTTAGTTATTTTAGTAGGTCAAATTTTTCTTAAAATCTACTGGAAATTTTTAATTTTTTCATAAAACAAAATAGTTTGCTCGCTCTAAAATCTAGCGGAGTCAACTCTTCTTTTTTCATAAAAACAATTACTTATCAAGTTATAGTGAAAATTCTAATTAGACAAGGATAGAGATATCCGGTGGACTCTTAATTGATAAATTACAAGTTTTATGTAAAAATTCACTGGTAAGCAGGTAGACCAAGCCCGCAGGCCGCGCTGTGCGCGGAAGCGGCATAGTGTCTACTCTTTGGCGTTGCATTTCTCAAAGAAAACAACGAGAGCAGTTTTTAGAAAATAGGTTTTTTATGTAAAAGGAGCCTTGTTCTTGAAGTGCTAGTGGCATGGCCTTGTTGATTGGTCGTTGGAACGTCGACGATGCAGTCTTCAAGGTGACGACGCGGACCTTGCCGTCGGATCCAGGGTGCGAAGTAACTATGTGAGCCAGAGGCCACTTGCCTGGAGGGCTCAATTCATTCTTGAGGATTATGAGGGCTCCTTCTTGGAGTGACGGTGTCCGGCGAAGCCATTTTGGGCGACTTTAATGGCTGGTCAAGTACTCGATGCGCTAACGAGTCCAGAGTTACTCAGCCAATTGAGATACCATATCCCATCGGCGAATCGGCGTTAGCTTGATGTCTTGTAAATCCAGTTCAGACACTGAAAATGAACATCTTTGTATCAGAAAATGTGCTGGTGTTAGAAGCTGCAAATCACTGACGTCGTCTGAGATAGCACACGAAGGCCTTGAATCAAGGCAGGCTTCAATCCTACAAAGCAACGTAGAGTATTCTACAAACGTGAGCACCAATAACGCGACGAAGATGGCGTTTAGCAGCCTTACAGCCGCTTCCCACAGCCCTCCGAAGTGAGACGCTGCAGGAGGATTGAAAATCCAAGATGTACCATTAGCAGAGAGAGACTCCGACACAACCTGACAACGAGTAGCGGCCTTGAAGTTAAGCTGTAGTTGCTTATTGGCGCCAACGAAATTCGTGCCTTGATCGCTATACAGAATAGCACAGTGGCCACGACGAGCGGTAAATCTGTGGAATGCAGCGATGAAAGCGCTACTGCTGTAGTCTTCCACTATTTCTAAGTGGACAGCTCGAGTAGCAAAGCACACGAAAATGGCTATGTAGCCCTCTGGGTGGTATTGCCTCGGGATTTAGAGAGATGAACGTTTAATGGCCCATCATAGTCAACACCTGACCTTTGAAAGGGGAATCCAAGATTGACTCGAGCAGCTGGAAGATTTCCCATAAGTTGAGAATGAAGAGAAGAGCTATATCTGATGCAGGGCATGCACCGATGACTACTTGACTTAACTGCTTGGCGACCTCGGATTACCCAGTACCTTTGATGGAGAGTGCTCTAAATCAGCTGAGTACCGCCGTGGAGGGAGCTAATATGCGTCTGAGGTATAATAAACTCGACGAACGATCCTCGACTTGTTAAGATGAGAGGTTGTTAGCTGTCATGATCCAGTTTAGCGTGAGCTAAATGACCACCCACACGCAGCAAACGTTTGTCTATAGGAAAGGACTGAGTTTGATAAAGTTGCCATTTTCAATGGGCTTGCCCTTCGCGAGGCATTTCAGCTAGTGGGGAAAAGCCTCCTTTTGTGTGAGGTTAATCCAAAGCAGCCGTGCTCGTTCAATTTCACTTCCGAAAGCTGAATATCTGGAGGTTTAGCATTAAAATCAGCGAATTCCATCTTGAGCAACGAGAAGCTCTTGGAATTTGGAGCTGGCTTATCCATAATTCGATGAAAAAGATAAATTATAAATTTTAGGCAGTAAGCTGTGACTCTGAGCAGTTTACTTAACGAAGAAAACTTATAAACTAACGATCAAGGCTCGATTACGCCATTAGTAATGTTGCTTTTGCTTGCGTGAAAATTCGACTTATTGTTTGAACTAGATATATTTACAAGAACTGATGCTGATCTTATGAGTTCCGCGTCGGGCTGTTTAAGGAGCTACGGGGAGTCAGCAAGACTGAGCCATTTAGGACCTTACCACCAAAGATTCTTCCCAAGAAGCTTTGACAATTCAATGCCACGTGAAGCGAGATCAGCAGGGTTATCGTTTGAATGTACGTGGTGACAGAAGGCTTGTGGTGCTAATGTGTGAACTTCCGAATATCTGTTGGCTACAAAGACTGTACAGCTTGATGGGTGACTCTGACGGTAGTGAAGAACATCAGCTGAATCAGTCCAGAAATGCGTAGAACTAACTTGAAAAGGCAGAATGCCTATGAGATGATTGACTAGACGAGCGAGTGGATGAGCAGCACAAAGTTCTAACCGTGGTATAGACAACGTCTTTATAGGAACAACGCGTGTTTTAGCGATCTAAAGCGACACAGATAATTGATTATTGCAGAGAGATCTTCGGTAAATAACAGCACCATAAGCGTCCTTGGAGGTATCAGAGAATCCGTAGATTTCGACCTGAGAGCTAGCTGGATCGTAAGAATTCCAGCGAGGGATTTCTAAATCTTTCAAGAAAGGTAACTGGGTATGCTAGTCAGTTCAACGAGAGATTATATCGAGCGGAAGTTCGTCATCCCAACTGATTTTGCGCATCCAGAGCGATTGCAGTATCTTATCGGTGATTATGACCGGAGCTAACCATCCAAACGGGTCGAAGATTTGGGATATTTTCGACAAAAGAGCAAGTTTTGTGATCTTACCTGGAATTGGATTCAGATTGGCTTTGAATCGAAATCAGTCAGTCGTGGGATGCCACGAGATTCCGAGAATTCCAATCAAATTGCTTGAGTCGGCAAATGATATCGGATCACTTGCTAACAGATCGGTAGAGAGCTACTGAAGAGTTTGCGCACCGTTCAACGATCATTTGCGTAGTGGAAAGCCACCTTTGTAGAGAATATTGAGTGTGTCTGAAGCACGTTGAATAGCTCCAGCGACAGAATAAGCACCAGAGAGTATGTCATCCATGTACGTTTCCTTCTGCAGAACCTGAGAACCTAATAAGAGAAGAGCAAGCTAATCTGCATGTTACAGTCTTGAGTCGATAAATATCAATAGAATTCGAAGGATTTTTACGCCAGAGAATCGATTGGAAATGAAGATCCGATTCGTGAACCAAAATCTGCCTGTACATCTTTTCGATGTCCGCGGCAAAAACGAATCGATAGTGTCTCAAACGTATAATAATATCGCAAAGCATGGGTAGGAGATTAGGTCCAACAAGCAGAAGATCGTTCAAAGATGTGCCTAAATTAGTCTTTGAGGAGCCATTGAACACCGTTCTAAGCTTGGTCGTAGAACTAGTCTCTTTCCCTACACGATGGTGTGGAAGAAAGAAAGATTTTCCTACCTCCCTTTTAATGGGAGCGCTAGAAGCAATCACCATGTGACCCAGATTCTCCTATTCAACTATGAATTTGACATAAGCTTCCTTCAGCTTACGATCCTTTTGAAATTTGTCTTCTATTCTTAGGAGTGTACGGCGCGCTTAAACTATGAATGACCTAAGATGTGAATTACCTAGTTTCGGAGAGCTTTTCAATGAATTTCTGAAAGGAAGTTTTGACTATATACTTTCCTGAAGAGTTTCGCGAATGCGTGGCTAAGAAATGCGGTTCACAGGCTTCCTTATCGACTGTGAAGAGATTTTTGTTGGGAATCTCCTCCACCTTCCAAAATCTCTTCAAAGTTTCATCTAAAACTGGGAGTGCAGAAGAATGAAGAGAAATTGCTTCGAATTTTCTAGAATATTGGTGTCTCCTGAGAGAATCCAGCCTAGTGAGGTAGAAATGGCGAGTGGCTCATCAGTATCGTCTTTAATTGGAGATTACAACTTTCTTACTTGAGCGTCAATAGATTCACCTAACAACAGATCTATTCTCGTTTTTCCCAGATAATCAGGATCTGAGAGATCAAGATTTCTGGTGTGTTTGAAGACTTTGACTTTCGAACTAGGAGAAAGGTAAGCAGTGACTTTAGCTAAGACCAATGCTTCCACGTCATAAAGGGAATCCGAATGTACTCGAGATTGTATTGAACAAGAAGTGATGCGAAATGATACATCAGTTATTTTATCACCAGCGCCGTGTATAGGAATACGACACGTTGTTTGTGGTAGGCGAAGTTTCTGGCATAATGCTGTGGACATAATCGAAGTCTGGGAACATTGATCGATGAGAGCTCGAACGGTTACTTTGTGTCCTTATGGCGAGATGCGTATACAAGAGCGGCTGGCAGAAGAATGTCACGATCAGGATTTTTTAGCAAACCTATGAAGTGTGTGTTTACTCCTCGATTGCCTTCGGTATGCGACGATGATTCACCTTTTGAGCGATTTTCGGAAGTTTCGGGTGCGTTTGATAAGTTAGTGTGCAGGAACGTGTGATGATTACCTTTGCAGCTTTCAAAACGCTTTTCAGATTTGTAATCCTTGCAAGCATGTTTGCTGAAGCAATTGAAGCAGAGATTAGACTTGGAGATGAAATCACGACGGTCAGAAGCGGATTTTGCCTTGAAAGTTTCACAGGAATAAATGCGATGCTCGTTTTGACAGAAGGGACACCTATGTTTGAAGTTCTTACTCGATTTCTTAGAATGGTTGTAGAGTATTAATAGATGCTTGTGAGTAGACTTTACGTTTTGGAGAAGTGGACGAAGATTTAGCGATACCTGACGTACAACCTTTGGATGCAGCTTCTATAGACTCTAGTGTTAAACTCTGAGTCTTTAAGAATGCTCGAATCTCTTTGAAATTAGGAGGTTCTAATCAATCACCTTGTTCCCTTTCCCAGTCACATCGAGATTCGGAAGC
The DNA here is from genome assembly GCA_030522685.1 of Eupelmus azureus. NCBI lineage: Eukaryota > Metazoa > Arthropoda > Insecta > Hymenoptera > Eupelmidae > Eupelmus > Eupelmus azureus. Next base: position 4,321 of record JAPYZA010004749.1, on the reverse strand, counting down.
TAGTCTACTGACTATCATATAGACCAATAAATCCTCATAGATTTGCGAAAAAGTTCGACCTAAAGCCTTGAGACATTCTATAGGACGAAGCATTTCCCTTTCTACTCGTTTGATATCAGAGTAAGAGTCAGATTTCATAGCCTTTACGGCGAAGAGATCGCTTACGTGGGTTTTCGCGTACCTACGTTTATTATTGAAGTGTTCGAGGAGAATATTCCACGCCTCCTCATATTGATCTTTCGAAATTGGGATATTGTTGATCACATTAAGTGCATCATCTGAAATGTGAGCTGTCAGCTGATAATATTTGGAGATACGATTCATGTATTCGCGCCTATGCACGAGGGATCTAAACATGTCTCTGAAATTCTCTCATTCAGAGAATTTGCCAGAGAAGTTTGGAAGATCAATATTAAGCAAAGGACAAACTTGTGTGGAAACTAACTTTGCAATATATTCCTCGAATTTTTTGGAACTAGTAGAACTCTGAGCAGCAAGTTGAGAACTGAGTTCTTTATCTCGAATGAAATCTCGAAAGAGACCTGCATTGGTGAAGTAGCTGTCTTCAACCAAATCAGCAAGATTACTCGTGAAGTATACATGAGATTTATCAACAGCGAACTTTACAAGTATCTTTTCGTGATTAGAAAGAAAAGCTCTGTAATTATTATTAAGAGCTTCAGCCCGAATTTGAGCTTGTCCGAGAGTCATGTTTGTCTCTCCTTCGGACTTGAAATTACTAAATTCTCCAGCTATTTTATTTTAAAGCTTTGTTTGAGACTCAGCGAAACCTTCCATTTCGAGCTATAAGAGTTTACAACTGAGTTAAACTTCGGATGCGAAAACTAAATTATCAATAAAATTAAAAACTAAAATTTGTGAGTGAAGAGTTTACTTTTTAATGCTTGGAGATAGCTACCAAAGACTAGAGTCAAAGATTTGAGTTACAAGGGATATGAATACTAAAGTTTGAAGCGAGTCGATGTTAACCGAATCCTGCCTGTTCGAACTTAGAGAGAGACTTTGCAACTTGCATTTTGAGAATATGCAGAGAGTGTTCACTCCAAGCTAGATTTAGAGCTAATTTACTTGTATGCACAGCGGTACACAGTAAACTGTATCAAGAAGATCGATTGAAAAAATCTTTAGAGTTCTATCAAGAAAATAAATTTGTTCGCTCAAGATTTTATAGAGATAGCCCCTGAAATTGAGCTGAATGATTTTTGAAGGTTCGATAGATAAAAATGACAAAATTCTAACTTCTATGAACCGCCTAGAGAGATTTGAGTAAAATGAAGAAACCAAAGATTGATGATGAAATGAAAGACACTAATGAGTCGAAAACTACCGTGAATTGGGTTCCACTTATAGGATAGCAGAATACAAGAATTAATCTAATTTATACTAGAGCTATCTTGATTTGAGGCTAGTTGACTTGACGTAGAGCTAGCTCGCTGTTGAATTATTCCAATACAGCAAGTACGAGGCTTTGTACCTTTATGTGACACTATTAAGTGTCGAACACAGCACCACTGAAAGCAGAATATGCTAATAAATATTTGTTGCTTTGGATATATGCGAAGAATCTATTGCTACGTGCAGCTAGTCTACAATTCAAAAGCGAGTCAAGGCAACTGAATTTGATGAAAGTTGAAAAGACGCTAGACTGAAATGAGGCGTAAGTAAGAGTAAGCATGTGCCTTGGGAACCCGGTTGGTGCGAACACTCTTAAATGCAAAGAAAGATGCAAGGCAGCAATAAAATCTATTCCAAGTGTTTGAAATGGCGGCAACTGACTTTGAAGCAAAAAAATATATAGTTGTGCACTCATAAGATAAGCTAGAATAGGCTAAGGCTATGCGCATGCAGTCACTTATTCTAGTTGAAAGCAGATAATAATGCATTAACCGAATGACAAGGTTTAAATAAGCTGCAATAATCTCACGAATTGCAGCATGTGATGCATGCTGACTGTTGAGATGAAGCGACCACTTAGATATTTCTCGTTGAACGTAGACTGGTGACGAGCTGGAGGCAACAGGTGAACAGCTGGTGAGTCGGAAGCTGAACTCGTAGAACCAGCTGAAGTATCGTAAAAAGCAGCAGAAATGCAGTTGAAAGCAGCTTGAAGAGAAGTGCAGCAGTGTACATCAGGATGACTGCAGCAGTTAGATGAGCGCAGGATGAGAGCAAGCAGGTGCAGCAGTAAGCAAAAGCGAGGGGGCCAAATGCTCCTCCAAAGTACCTAGGATGGGGCTGAGATAATTAGTATTTTGTTATAAAAGCGTGTGTCTCTGCGTGATAACGGCGCAGGCGAAACGCGAGTCGCGGCGCGGGCAAAATTATTATCGCTTGTGACGTGCGCCAGCGTGAGCTGAAATGCGTAACATTCTGTGCACTGCAAGTGGCGTCGCATGGAATTGTTATGTCCCTTGACGCTCTGTCGATAAGTCGGATTTCTGACTTATCGTGCGGCCACGTGGTGAATTTAATTAATAATTTCACCTGGCGTAAATGGACAAATACGTCTTACTTTTGATAAGGCGATGATTGTCTCTCAATATTGGAGCTGCTACGCTGTTTGGGATGAAGGCGAGCTGCTACAATGAAGTCCCCGCTGGACGGTGCGATCTGCGCTAATGACGTAGATTGCACTTCGTTGTGCGTGCCTCGACGATTTTCCCTCGATGCCGTAGCGATGTTGAAGTCCAGGTGACTTCGGTGAACTTTTGGAGGGCAGACGTCCTGGCGTGAATCTCGCTGATCGATGAGATTGCGGCTCACCACTTGTTGTTGACTCAGCTAGATGGCGACGATTCGATCCGTTCTCTCTCTCTCTCTCTCTCTCTCTCTCTCTGTACTCCGCAGGGCGATCTGTAGCGTTTTTCGTCGCCAAGATAGTACTCATTTACAAATTTTTTATTGCACGCTTTGGCTTAAAAAAGCGGGGCAATAATTATTATTTTTTGGAATAATAATCTCCAAAAATAGGCATAAAGTTATCGTGTAAAGTGTCGTATTAGTGAGACGATCTTTTTCAGCCGGAATTCGAGAAAATCCGACTGTTCAGTTTCTCGGGAAAAACGAATTTCCAGCGAGTTTCACGTGCCGCATAGTTGAGTTGCCGTCGGATCGCGATTATCGACTTGCGACGTCGATTTTGAGACAACGGTAATCAACTTTGATTGAAATTCAATTTTATTGGAAGCAAGAAGCCTCCACCGAATTTTGCAACCAGTTTTTCTTTTTTTTTAGCAATTTCACTTGCTATTTGTTGATTTAAAAATTCCGGCTCGTGTTCGGTAAATTTATCTGCGCTTTTTGCTACTGTTCTTCGATCTCTCAAGCCTTTTTACAAGCCCGAGTACTCGAGCCTTTTGCGAGCCCGAGTTCTGGAGCTAATTAACAAATAATTGAACTTTTTCTTCAAGGCTCTTCTTTTTCAGTGTGAAAATCTCTTCGCTCATTTTGAGAGCTCTTTTTCAGATTGTCCAGCCTTTTCCTAGACGTTTAATTAATTAAACATTCGGCCTTATCAAGTTAACATTAACTTAAAAATTAGGCAAGCAGGATAAAGGTGCTTTTCCACTTCGCTTGAGTTATATCTCGATATTTTAGTCTTGATTCTCGCTTATACCTTTGGCTATAGGTTAGAGATTGATCGTTTTGTATTTTTTCTGGATCTCTTTTATTTTTTTTTTTTTTTTTTTTGCAAATCTTAATCGCTCTTACTCTACAGTGAGAACCGCTTTATTAATCCTTTTAGATTAATAGTTTTATCGAGACCTTGATTACTTTTCTTGGATTTTCATCACGATTTGCTTGATACTTGCTTATTAACTTCTCTATTCAACTTCATTTATGTTGGGGTTTATGGGAAAAAGCAATGAATAAAACAAGCGTTTAATAAAACAAATCTCCAGTATATTTCGTAAGCCTCTCTCTGTACACCGTGCGCACTGCACCGCATGCGAGCTCGGACTAGTGGGCCCGCCCAATCTCGTCGCTAGTCGCGACTCTCTCCCCCCTCCTATACACAGTTCAACTCTGTGACCATTTGCGCGCTACAATTGCTATATCCCAACACTCCCTCTCAACTGTGGCACGCGGAACCTGCTGTGCGGTTACGGATGGTTCGGAGAGTCCCAGTTTTTCTGGGTGGTGTCCTCCTCTCCCTGGTCTCCAGACTCTTCCCAGTCTGGGTCCTATCGGTACTCCTGTACTATTGCTAACAGCGACTGGTTCGCGTTGCCACGACCTCGGCCTCCATTGCCTCTGCCTCGAGGCGACCTTCTGACTCCCCGTCCTCGTGCAGGACCCG
>JAPYZA010004748.1:0-13081 GCA_030522685.1 Eupelmus azureus | reverse complement strand
AATGTCAGTCAGGACAGCATCAAATAAGTTGAGAGAACATAGGAAGGGTTAAAAGTTTTATAAAATTGTCCATATTATAAAATAGGAAAAATGTTACGTTAGTTCTATCTCAATCAACTGAAACAATTGGGCTAATATTAGATTAATAAAAGTTATTTAATTCATTTTTAATTCAATGCCACTTTGTTAGCAATCATGATACAGTTAACGATGAAAATTTAAAGCTTGAAAAAGAAAAAATATGTCACGTTAATTAAATTGATAATGACAGTATCATATAGCTCGATAAAATATAAATATTATTTATTCGCTTTTTAAAAATCTATCTTTGAATAAAAAGTCCAGTTATTTATTTGCTTAATTAATGCTGGTTGAACCACTGTTGATGAATACATTCAGTGATTAAAAAATGTATAACTTTGAATTAATAACTCGAATATATTAATACCACTTGAGATAAATTCAATTTTGTTCTTATTCACGCTCAAATTACTCGTAAGACTTGCTTAATTCTCTAGAGAACCAGAGATTAAAGAGCTTCCCCAGCAACTAAAAATTACTTGAACATTAGCACGGTTAAGGAGTTACTTTATAGAATCAAGAAATGAAAGATTTCAGTTTGAAGATACAAAGCCGAGGTCGAGGCTAAACCTCTGCTTAGTCTATTCAGCTCTATTATATTCTGGGAAAATCCGTTATAATTTTACGCAAAGTTTTGGTGTTAAAAGTTTACAAATGTTAGTTTGATACTGCGGGAGAAACTTTTTATTTTCATGGCAATTCATATGGCAGCTAATCAAGGTACGCTATAGAAAGTTTAATGATTAATAACAGGCACATCGGTTTTACCTTGTTTTTCTTTGCATTTCAAAATTTTCAGATGGCGAATATAATGATAAAAAAACGATAGGAAGAGAAAAATTCATCTCACACAGCAAACCCTAGGACTAAATTACCGGATTACCTCACTAAAACAAAGTCAACTGCACGGCAAAGATAACCAAAGCAGCTCGCCCGCTATCTCAACTGCAACTTTTTCGTCACAACCAAGCCAAGTCGCTTAACCATGACGAAAACCCCGGAAAAGAGCTAAAACGCACACGTACACACTTAATGACAGAGTTTTTTGCACTCAAACATGGAGCGACGATCCGCGCGCAAAACGCGACGAGGAAGATTGCCGGCCGTTAAAGAGCTCGCTTCTTGCGCTCGCTCTCAACGACGTCTCGTAAAAGGGTTGGCGGACGAGAGAAAGAGCAAGAGCAATGGGGCTTCCCTCGACGACCTAATCCTCGTCACGAGTCGTTGGCGCGCATTTTGCACCGTGTCAGCGAGGCCCTCGCTAGCGATTGTACATGCGCGAGGAAAAACTTTGGTTAGGAAGACATTAATCCAAGGGGGATTTCCGTGACGGTGTAAGACGATTCTTTAACTTTGCGGTTCGCGCGATGCTTTAGAGATAAGTTAACTTTTTTCATTAGCGAGCGTGGATCGTTGTGCGGATTGGGGAGGAAGGAGGGGGTGGGGAAGGACTTATATTTTGTAACGACTTGCTCGGAAGTTTGATTGGCTAGTGTATTTTATAATGTTTCAATTGCTAAAGTTTGCGATTGATTTGGAGAAAATGTGGTTATGGTTCGGAGATACATTGGTGGAAAATATTTATTACAAAGTTTTTCCGAGTTGGTTATGTTAAAAAAGATTTCAAAAAGTAGAGTTTTGTAAATTAAATTTTCTTAAAAAATTTAATTTACTGCGCTGAAATGACTAAAGTTTTTAAATCGAAATTAGTAGCATTCTATATTCTATGTTAAAAAAATATAATCAATAAGAAAATGTCATATTTTTTTTGATTCATTTTAAAGTATATTGTAAGTCAGTGCAAATAAATTCAAAACATTTTTCGCGTAGCGTGCAGTGGAATATCCTAAATGAATTTCTTGTTTCCAAGATGTTCGGTACTACTTCTTTGTATATTTTTGCATATCACTGCTTTTAAGATATTTGTAAGAAACAAAGAACTAAAATTTTTCTTACAGAAGAGTATACATTATACTGAGTATAGAAAATAACACAAAAGTTTGACATTGCAATAAACTGTATCAGCTTATGAGAAAAGTTAAAGCAAGATTTTGTAACTGCTATAAGTTTTCTTTTGCATCCTTATATAATACTAGTTGTGATCTTTTTTGCAATGGTCTTTATAATGATATCAAAAGTACGTAGTAGACTTAAAAGTTTTTGAACTTTTTTATGATGCAGGTATAGAAAGGGTCTTCTATTATATACTACTTATAAGAAATTTATTATAAATCTTTAAAACCGGGTTAAATTTAACTATTATATAGGTTGACTATTAATAATTCGTAAAAAATGTTTTGAACTGAGTATACTTGTGAGCTTATAATTATATAATTCCTAATGAATGGCCGAAACTCTTCCTTTAAACTTATATTTTGATTTTGTTTCACTTAAAATAAAAATTATTTTCTTTTAATATCATTTATTTTCTCTTCAAATGCGGACTTTCTAATGCCTAGCATGTTTGGTTTAATAATGGCTAATAAATCCGTATGCCTATAATCTGCGAAGGTTCGAATGTTAACGCTCTTCTTAGAGAAAACTTTAACATCTTGGCTCGTAGAAGTCCAATAAATTCAATTTTTCATATCTAATTCTTAATGAACTATCACTTTCATCTAAATTCAAGAAAAATATGATTATAAGACAAAAATCATCAAGTCATCATAAAGTTTTAAATTTACAACAAACCCAAAATTTCAAATTCTATTTTATTCGTCGATTGAGAACTCACTGAGTTTATAAGCAATTCAAAACATGTATGTTTTAACAATGTTAATAGGTCACAATAATTCAACCCAAAGAAAATTTACAACTTTTCTACAATAAATTTTGTCATTTCGCGATAAATTTATCAAATTTTATATAATAAAGTTAGTAAAAGAAGGGAAAATAGCTAAAGTGAAATACCAAATTCGCAATTTTTATTGTGTTTTAGACATGCTTTGAGTAGGTGTTCTACAATTTTTTTCAACTTGTTTTTAAATTTTACTGACTTTTTAAAAAACGATAACCAATTTTAAACTGAAATAATAACTATTTTAGTTTTTATTTATTTTCATGAAGTTCAGCTGTTTTTTTTCACAGTGTATACAGAGCTAGTAAAAATATTAAACATATATAACAAATAACGTATTTTTTCATACTTAAATTTTTAACATTTTGCCCATTTAAAAAATTGGAATATTTTTCAACCACTTCACCACATCAATGACAAATTTCTCTTATAACAAGCCAAACCTATGTAACCAAAACAATCCTGCACATCAACGCCAGTGACCATCACCAAAAAAATCTCTCCAACCATAAAAATCCAACTATAACAACAAAACACCAAAACAAAAATTTCAAAATACGTACAATCACTGGACGCACCGAGGCCACTTAGAACGTTCCGCGATTTCAAATCCTCGCGCGCGCGTTAGTGAGAGCCCGCTCTCTCGAGGCGCGCGTATCTACGGACCGGGGCTAACTGCCACGATAGGGTTGATATTCCACCCGGGGACTAGCGCGCGCACCACCTGAGGCACCGATACGGCGAAAGAGAGAGAGAGTGAGAGGAGAATCCAGAGCCCGTAGAGTGGATAGAGAGAGAGAAAGCTATGGAGCACAGCAGCTCGTCGCCATGGAGACGCGCGCGCGTTTTCACGCCGGCGTACTGAAGCACACCGCACGCGGCTTCCGTACGCTTTTGTCTTTGGGCTCCCCTGCTGCCCTTTTCTTTTTCTTCTTTTTTTCCTCTCTCTCTCTCTCTTTTTTTACTTCTCCTTCTCCCTCGTTCTTGCACCCTCGAGAGACGCGGCAACAGGTTTACGCGCGCAGAGCTGAGGTAGTTTAATTTGATGTGTCTGGAAGGAGCTTTTTCTGCTAATGAAAGCGGATAATTGATTGTTGGATATTCGTTTCGATATTTCGGGGAGGATGGCGGACGTTGATTGATGAATGACGTTTCATAGAGGAATCGGAAGGACTTTATCGGTTAATGGAGAGATAAAGTTTTCTGATAAGGTTAAAGAAGAATTCTCGGTAGATCTGATAACTGAGGAAGTGGTCTCGGGGGAATATTTACTTTTTAGGTTACAGGTATATGTCGATCAATTTTCGAGAGTTCAATGCAAAGTTTCCTTTTTCTAGAACTTGCGTGTGATACCTTTGTGCGGCACAGTAAAAAGAATACTTACCTAAATGTGTCTTAAAACCTTTTAATTTTTAGGATCATCGAACCGTTTGTAATGCAAAATCGATAAGTGACAATCTCATCTGTACTGTTTGTTTATGAATAAATAGCAATAAATCCTTGAGTGCCTCTATAGTATTGAGAATAAAAAAACATTCATAACAGTGCACACTGCGTAAATACATATTCATAAAGAACAGCAAAGGGATGATGTCAAACAAAGATTGGTGTAAAACTCCTCTAAAAATGCAATAAACTTGAAAATCCGCGGAACTCATACAAACTAGGAATTTTTCTCTATTTATATTGGCTCAGCCGTCTTCTGACAACGTACACGGCGTTTTCATTTTCAAAATCAAATTTATCCAAATATGTGTATATAAGCAAAAATATACGCCTTGACATTTCGATAAATATCGTGACCGAGAGGAAAAAGGGTTTATCCTTGAGCATCAAAAACTAAACGCACGTGTATATGAAAAAAAAAGAAAGTGAGATGGCGCACGTCACTTCGCCGATCAATCCACTTCAGGCGAGAAATATCGACAGCGATTCCCGGTATCAATGTCATTCGTAGATTTTTTTATAGGGCAGGCGAATCAAGTGATATTTAAGTGCGTTTCGAATGCGGCTATAAAAATAGAAGGGGCATCTTTGAATCTTTACACGGATATTCTCATTTGAATTTCAATTCAGCTCTGATTATTTATAGACACAAAAATATACGGACGGGGGTTGATTTAGCTCTAGGTCGAGTGTCGCGTCAATTTCACTAAAAATACTGTTCATTAAAAATATTGTAAATTTAACCGTTGTACTTCCAATTTGCATTTCATTTTGTTCTAAAACGCTATTTCCTAATTTTTATAATACGAGAAAATTGCCGTTTTCTTGCCTTAGTATGTAAAACGCATCAATCATTATTCAATAGAGATATTTCCTGCTTTCAATGGTTTTGCACTGAGCACAATGGCACTAGTACTGGTTGGAAACTTTTTTGGAATACTGAGCTATCGATGCGAGAGTGCAACGTCGGATGGACTCTCTTTTTGTTGGACAATATCAAAATAAGTACAAAGAGAGCTTTGCTTTGTAAAAGCTTTATTGAAATTTTAGTTTGTTCTTTCTATCCCAATTTTACATGTAATAGTAAAACCAATTGGTTGCAAAAGAATCGTTTGATCAACTTGCCAATAATGTAAAATTTATGTTTACTAATAATATTTCAACCTTCCATCATGTCATATCATGATACATTGTAAGTTCTAACATTAACCATCAAATCCAGTTTAAATCCCAGATATTTCGCAACTTTTTATTAAAACCTACACTCCCAAAAATGTGTAATCTTATATTTAATTCCTTCAATACGAATTTCATTATACCCTTAACTATATACATTTTTTCTCGAAATTCACCATTTAGAATTCCAGTCTTGACACTCCAGCCTGATGAGAAAAGCTTCCCAGTGCGCTCGTGCATCGTCAGCCCATGTAAAGACGAAGGCGAGGAGCGACGGCGAAACGAACCCAAGTTTCCATCTTCTGCAAGTCTAACAAATCCGCGCGCTCGAACGAGAGACAGCGTAGGTAGACTCGCTCGAGTAAAAACCACCCTTCCCACGATTTCCCGGCACACGAGTTCCCATTCCGTTTGCCTGCGCGGCAAACTTTCGGGGGAACACACATCGAGAAGGCAAACGGTTTGGTTTTCTGCGATCCCCCGATTTTTTGCTCCCTCCCGACTGGCCATGAAATGTTTCACGCTGGCTCTCTTTTTATTTTTGTTGCCGTTGCGATTCCCCCGTGACGCCTGATAAAACTACTCGTGTAGATTCGAGCTCTGCAGTTTCAGATTGACTCGCGCGGTCGCGTAGATATATGCGTTGTTTTCCGCTTAATGAATTGCCCAGCTCGAGTGGTAAAAATATACGTTGGCGGAAAAAAAAACAAAGATAACTCGTGAAGATCAAGAGCTTTTGATGAATGATCGTTTATTTATGGTTCTATTAGAGCGGTCATTTATTTATGCTTTAAAATATTTGTTTGATGCGCTTGCTTTTTTATCATTTTCAAAATTACTTTACGCTTATTGCTAAGCAAAGTTAACTATTAACTTTTAGAAATGTATCTGAACATTCCCCTAAATTATTTTTAAAAGCTCGATAGATTTGGTTTTTTAAAAATGCTATCAATATTAAATTCTAAATATTTGAATAAATATAGATATTTGGATATTATACAGAAATTTGAACGACTGTACTTTTCTCCTAGATGAGACGACTTCAATTTTACAATCTGCTTACATTATCACGTTACATCTTGAACAGTTCACTTTCTGTTCATATCTGACGAATATACATGTCAGTTGGTCAATTCTGGCTTTCTGAAAGCGATATTCCTGTGTACTATAATCTGCGCTGCAATAACGCTAATCAAAATCTCGATAATAATTTAGTATCTACAATAACGTGAATATCAACAAGCAGTTCCACTCAATACCCCTGTGAGCTTCCATTCGATTACAAGCACTAATTAATTATTCCTAACTTGTGAATCCATTTGATTACGTTTGCAGGCACTTCAAAGATAAATTGTATAATTTTGATATCCAATCATCATATTATTTGAAAATGTCATTTCGTATATACAATTACCAACACTCGATTCAGATACGTCAAATGTTTACTATGATATTACCCGTAAATATTTGAATTTACGCAGTCCTATATTAATCATACATTTGATAAATGATCCAATATGACATTTACTATCCACCTATCTACAGCCAGTAAAAAACTACCACCGAACAAATAAACAAATAAACTTTAAAAAACGTTCACACGTAAAAAACACTTTCGAAACCTCAACATTTTTCATCAGCCTCCTCCGAAAGCAACAAAAGCCCTCAAGCAGCGCAACCTCAAAGGATCTCCGAGCGGCTGCGGAGGGAAAAGGCGCGCTAGAGAGAGGAGGAGCCTTCGAACCGGGGGAGGTCGAATAAGGATCTCTTTCAGAGCCGGCTAATTCCGCGTCGTTCGGCCTATTCATCTCTCTCTCTTTCTCTTCCATCTTCCGCCATGGCCATACACCGCCTTCCAATGTCACTTTGGCCTAGGCTCCACGCATACCCGGCTCCGTTTTCGAATGCGCACTGCGACATTAATTAGTCACGCGGTGTCAGCTAGACCATTATCGTCTGGTAAATTATAGACGCGCGGGATGCGAGCATGGTCAGAGAGATTCTGATCAAACGAATGTATCGGATTTTCCGATGGCCGGCGCGTGCGTGGTTTCGCGGTTGATTCGAGCGTCGGTTTGTTTTGCGCTTTCCAGCGTGCATACGGGCTGTATCGGATTGCTGGATGCGGTGGCTGTGTGTGTGTGGATGTATATCGGTGAGGACGTGGGTGAGCGGGTGGGAGGACTAACTTAAACAGCGGGGCAGGAAATTTCTTGCTCGGATAAAGGGAAGGATGTTGGCGTGTATAATCCGATGGCAGTTTATCAACGGGGTGCTTTGTGGATGGTGTCTCTCTGACGGTGACTGATCTGTTCATTGGGATTATTGGGAATTTCGTTTACTTGTGGCTCCAATTTATCTTTGTGGGAGAAATTTTAATATTTCACAACTTTAAATTTAAATTTGATGGGGAAAAAAATAAAAATTATTTGATTGTAAGGTGACTTTGAATTTTAAATATTTTAATATTAATAAATTAAAAAAAAAAGTATGCATTTTAAAGGAACAAAAGTACTTTTGACTAGCATGAATATTCCGAATTCTGGCCGACATCTGCGTTTTAATCCGATGATTGTGATCCATTATTCAAGCGCGCCCGTACGTTTTCTTGAATGAAACACTACGCTTCGATATTCACATTCAAAATATTCCCGTTTAATTCACTCTGAAATATCCCACGTGTATAAGACTAATTTTTACATAAACGCGAGAACCGTTTCAGGCGTCTTATAAATATTTTCCTCTTTAAAATGAATCGATTTTCACGACGTGCGTATTTCACGCCATCTTGAATATATCTTTATCAATTCCTACGGGAAAAGAAATCATTGCTCGTCATTAAACCTTACGAACATTTTTCAAAACACACTCTCATTCAAAGCATTAAATTACCTATAGGTAGATAGATTGTTATAACAATCCGTATACCCCAAAACAAAAGAACACCACCAATCCCCTTTCAAAAATCGAAGTGGCAATAAAAAGCCATGGAGCCTAGTGCTCGACTCACTCCACTGCTGCAGGCTCCTTCTTTTTTACCTCCTCCTCTCCTCTCCGCTCCCCTATGCACACACTCGAGGCCTGCTCAATAAAAGTCAACGCCAGCTATATCTCTCGAAACACCTGAGCCCCGCCGAGCAAACAGCAGCGCGCGTATACACGCTAAAAGAAAGAGAAGGAACGACCCGCGGCGCGTTCGTCGTCGTTAATCGTTCGAAAGTATAACGCGCAGGCTTCAAACGCTTTGCTGGCCTTAAGGACACGCTGTAAAAGAGGTTATTGTTGTTAAATTGCTACTATGAATGCAGGGTATAATGAGGCGACCCGCATTTGAAAATTCGTCCGTACAGCTAAGAGAACGTCGATCGGTTATTCTAACGTTTAGGCATTGGCGCGCGAGCGAAGTAAAAGCAAGGCTTTAGCGCGATTGTTCGAATTTTTATTACGCTCTATTAAAATATCAACTCAATTTTGCGAAACGGCCGCTTCTTCGAGAAGGGAGAAACGGTTAACGTTTACGATCTTGACCGTTAATTTAATTTTTCAGCGAGTCCAGTCGCGGCGTTCGGCAGTAAAACCGTATAATAACTCGAAGCCACTAGCGAGCAAATTAGCAAATTAATTACAGCATTAATTTCCTCAAATAGCATAAATTCGTCGCCAATCCTTCGACCGCGCTTCGTTTTTTCCTCGCCGCGACGCGCACGGCAGATATACTTGGTTTAACGTAGGCGAGCGGGCGCGCTCGCACTATAATTGCAAGCGCGAGGCCGCAAATAGCACTTCGCAATAACAATGAACCACAGGACGGCCTTGCAGGTAGCCTCGTGCGCTCTCTCTCTCTCCCACACGCGTGTATATACGAGCGCTTACACGTATATATGTATACTGGTGTCGGTGCAGGCGCGCAAAGCCAGCGAGCGGATTTTGCTCGGCGTGAGGAGCGCGCGAAAATTATGTAGCTACCGTCGAGTGCGCGGTTCGGCTTACGTGAGGCGTTGGAGATGTTGCGTGGGTACGAGGTTGGGATTGAAATGTATGGGAGTTATAGCTTAGGTGGGTTTTAGACTGTGGTGTAAGGATATTGTTTTAGGTATTGGTATTTAGCGATTGATTATGGAAAGGTGTAGTGTGATAGGATTTTTGTTTGGGTGTTCGTATTTTTAAGAGATGATTAGAAAGTAGGTTTTATTTAAAAATAAATTTACTTGGGAAGTTTTACACCCAGATTACCGGTATTACTTAGATTACTCCAGACGTTGGCAGGGTCAAAATTAAAGCCGTGTTTCGTCGTTTAATTAAATTAGCCTTTATTCTCTCGAGGAAAAGTAGTTTAAATTTTGTTTATTTTCTAAGTGCATTGTTTCAGCGATAAACTCGCATTGTAAAATCTTAATTAGAAGTTCAAGAACTGTAAGGTTGTTTAGAATCTCCAGACTAGAACTTTCCGAGATTTCATCAAAATTTTTTCAAGAATTTTTTAATCGCTTTTTCCAGCGACTGCTCCCCAATTGCTGTACTCTTCTAATTAAGTTTTCTTAATCTACCACAGTTTTTTTTTCCAATTTTCATCGTCTCTTTTTAATAGTCCAAATGCTCATCATAAGTTTAACTTTAATCCCCAACAAATTACATCAAAAATGCTCCATTTCAAATCACTCCCAGTTCAAACTATAAAATTCGAATGCCATTATTATCCCGCGCCCCTCGGCCTTTACAAAACCCGATTGAAAATTTCAATGGCATTATATTAGAGCCTCAATCCCTTCGGCTCGGAGAAAAAAAGGAAGGGTTTCGCAGTCGTGCATATATTGAAACGGCCCGATGATGCGCGTCCATTCATCCTGCCCATTGTGCGCCGGCACAAACGGTCTGGCCAATCCGAAAGTATACACTCAGGACTCACTCGGCTCACGTTAGAATATCGCGCTATGACAAAAAATAACATAAAAATAAATATATTGCATACAGCGTGCGCTGGTTCTACGTGATGACTAGTACACGATGGAACAAATCGAATTTCCGTTCTTGATTCCCTTAAGCAGCGTGGATCCCTTAATCCAATATATTCGGCACCCCCTCTAGTTCATATATACACGCGACATACATATATCCCGAAGTGTTAAGGGGCCCGTCCGATTCGTCAACTTGCGTCTCTCGGTCGCCAAGCAAGACGCGAAGTCACGAGAAGAAGAAGAAGAAAGGAAATTCGGAGAGAAGCAGAAAAGGGGCAAAGAGAAGACGCTGCGATTTTCGACTATATGTATATATAGGCGTCCCTTCGGGCGAACGGCACATGTGTATGTACGTGCTTGCGTGAGTGTATGTGCACATGTGCACGAAGAGAATGGGGGAGAGAGAGAGAGAGCAAAGATAGAGTGGCTAAAGCCAGCGATCGCGGGCGTCCCACAGAGAGAAAGAGCGGACCCCGGAGGCCGGAGTTTATTAGCTCAACCCCCCGCCTGGCGGGCGAGGGATACCCGAGCCTCGTTAGATATTTCGTCCGGAACGCGTATCTGCATGTACACGGCCCGCAGTTTCGGCTCTTTTTCTTTTAAATTGTGTACCTCCGCGATGAGGCTTTTAAAATGAAAGGTTTACAGTTTTTTAAAGGTTTTGTTCTTGATATACTATAAAAATATGACTGCTATGTGTGAATTAAAAAGGATGTCCAAGATATCGTGATAATGCTAAAGTTGAATAGAGCGGAAAATTAATTAATAAATTCATAAAGAATTTTGCGTTTTTCAATTCAAACTACAAGAGTAAAATATTAATCTCCCAGCAGAATAAAATAAGTTCGCTCACAGGAGAGATCGCTAATACCCCTTTTACAACTCGAAGATTTACGAACAACGCTTTCTTCGCTTCAAAAGATACTTCATTGTGCTTCGAGCGGCCAGCAGTTTCTATTTTATCCCGCCACCCTACCTCGAAGCTCCCCGTGCGCTCGCTGCTCGATATAGAAAACACACACACGCATTTATAGGGGCGCCCCTAGGCTTTTTCGAGCTACGCGCGCGCCTGCCATTACGAAAATATAGCGTCAAAACGTAGCCTGCATTCGCTATGGCTTGTCGTATTTTATCGCCTGATTGGGAGCGCGTACAGATGTGTCGGATATTAGATGTGTGTATTTGTTTTTCGACGGGCTCTGATAAGTCGCGCTGTTTATTCGCAGGGTTTATGGGACATGGGCAGGGTTATTTGTTGGATTGAATTATGGAGAGGTATAAATAATTGCTGTTGTTTATTGTTATTTATTCTTGGTGTGGATAATAAACTACTGTTTAGGGAAAGTTCAGAGATTTGAGAAAGGCTTTTTACGTGTGAGTGCATTTAAGAGTATTCGAATGTTTTTATTAATAAGTTCGAGAAAAACGTTTGAGTTAAAATTATTTTAAGGTATATTTCATGTATAAAAGTGGGAACATTTTTTTTAGGTTTTATCTATTCTTATTAATTTTAATTTATTAAAATTTAAAAATATAAAATATTTCGATGGCAAATAATAAAGTAACAATCTTTTATATGAGTTTGTGAATTTATATTTTCTTCTTTGATTTTTATATTAAAAAGTAATTTCCGTGAGGTTTTTTCTTATAAAATTCACCGTAAAACTTTTAAACGATAAAATTGCTCATTTTTTGTATTATTAATGTATAAAAAATTACATTTTGGATTTTAAAAAACATTGACTGGCAATTAAGTTATTAATAATTCTTTTATCGTTTCACGTATTTTAATATTTCTAAATTAAGAAAAAATCCTTAAAATCTTTTGTTTTAGATTATTTATATTTTTATTTTAAATTTATGTTTTCAATCTTAACGTTTCCAATATTGTGTATTTTCATCATACCAGTTTATTCGTTTTTATTTTTTTGTTCAAGCTACTTCTTTTGTTTTTGTTCTGGAAGGTTGACCAGATAAGACGCTGAGTACTCCAGTGTTAATTGAAAATGTGTATCGATGTACACCGAAAGCTTCTACTACTGAAACGAAATGAAAACCAATTAACCCAATTAATAATCGCCAACGGAAATCAAATATTTTTTTGTTTTATTTACATCCGGGTTACACAAATAAATTCTACCGCAGTTAAAAATAGTAATAATTATTTGTTGGTTTAAGTTTTAATGAAATTTTAGGAGCTCTATTTAAGGGGGCCAGCCTGAGTTGAAATCACTGAAAATGAATAAAAAACATTTATTACTATATTTAAAATAGTATATCATAGTTTTTATTAATATAAATTTTTTGTACTTACTATATACATGTTACAGATCATTTTTGCACGTTTAAGTGATCTATATTGTCCTCTAAGTCTCTAATACCGTTCACCGTTAGATACCTTGAATTTTGACCGAATTTTTCGAATTTTTAGAGACTTAAAGGACAATATAGATCACTTAAACGTGCAAAAATAATCTGTAATATGTATATAGGAAGTACAAAAAATTTATATTAATAAAAACTATGATATACTATTTTAAATATAGTAATAAATGTTTTTTATTCATTTTCAGTGATTTCAACTCAGGCTGGTCCTCTTAAATGAAAATGAAGGCATATATATATA
>JAPYZA010004747.1:0-13747 GCA_030522685.1 Eupelmus azureus | reverse complement strand
TCTAGTTGGAAGGGATGGTATTGTTTGAATTTGCCTTTCACACGACAGTTCCTTCCTCGTCTCTCACCTGGCTTCTCTTTCAGGGCCTTGCTTTCTCGCTTTAGTCCCTGCTCTCCCCCCCCCCCCCCCCCCCACGCAGGAGTCACACTGCGTCGACGATACTTTTACAAGTTGAGGAGTATCTATGCTTAGTTTATTGACAGCTAACAGTTAGATAGCAAGGGTATTATAAAATGACAGACTTTATAAGGCAAATTATAATAGTAAAAAATGTAAGGTTAACGCTACCTATAAAAAAGTAAAAATACTCTACCTAGATAGTGTTTAATAATTTTCAACTTATAATTTTTCATTACGCTTATACTCGTACAGTCAAAAAAATTGGTAAACTATTTAAATAAAATAATAATACAAAAAATATAAAATAAAATACTAGTGAAATTATAAATCTGATTAAGATAATAATGAATTATCAGGGTTAAAATAATTATAAAATAGAGAGGACTCTTTACTTAATTTTATTAATGAATGTCAATAGCTCTGCACAAGGACCAACGCTCGGAGACAAATCTTAATCCCTTGAGCAGCTTATGACGGTGAGAGGCCCTCTCGCCCGATGACCGCGCGGACCGTACGTATACCCCCTAAAAGTGCTTTCCCAAAGGCTTTCCCAAAGTATTTAATGCGATTGGAAAAAACTGAGAGACAGCGTATACGGGGAACCAAGGGAAAAAGAAAGGGCAAAGAAGGTAGTGTAGATCTGACCCTGGAAGTGTTGATAGCTCCGGCTACCCCACTTGTTCAAGTCAATAGTGTTTAATTATATATTACGTAAAAGAATCTCAAGTATTTCGAGCTGTAAATTTAAATCACATCTGTCACTAATTCTAAATGTACAGTTTGAAATACTGCACAGGTAAACAAACATATCCAAGCTTTTGAGGTATATAGGCCCGGTAAAATCCATTCCTAGATTTTCGACGATGGCCGCATCTCTTACTCTATTTAGCGGCAAGCGTACGGGTAAGGCTTGCAATGGTTTAGCATAATGTCTACGACAATCAGTACATTTATTAATAATCCCTAGCGGAAATATACAATGTGAAATACTGTTCAAAACTGTTTAAAACTATTTAAAACCATTTATTTATGTGCAATTTCGGACATTGTAAACAGTTTCAAATAATTTTAAATAGTTTTAAACAGTTTTAAACAATAATAAACATTTAAAATTTCCGCTAGGGATGGAACGTATTATTTTTCTGCCCCCTAAAATTCAATAATCTTCTCGCATTTTACTCATTGTTATTTCTACCCCGGCATGATTTAACTCTTTGTGTTTTTTAAATATCATAAGGCTAACTACATTGAATAAATGTAAAGTAATGAATAAATTAAATAAAATAATAAAATAAACGGAAATTATTAAGAAATAGTTCATCAGTGTAAAAATTGCTTTAAAATGGAGACCTATTATTAATAGTTACGAAAGTTTTCCATTCGAATTTAATAAATACTTACTTTAGTACCTTTATTCAACAGACTCCTACAGTTTAATACCGACGCCAAAAATTCAGCTTGTTTTTTGTATAGAGTATTTTTGTAAAACAGATTAATGAAATTTTTTTAATCTTTGACCTTTTTAACTATCATAGTTTTATCACATTTTGCATGCATTTATATTTATTATCTGTGGATGTGCTTCTACTTCCTTTTATCGACAGTAAAACCAATCTAGTGTATGTCAAATAAATTGTAACCCAAAATTTGTATTTATTTATAAAATTTTATATTTGTTTCTTTCTAGGTAATATATACAAATGTACGTTTAATCTGTATGACAAGTTCGCTTCTGAACAGGAAAAAATGTATTGGTTGTGTAGCCCTAAACATTTATTTTTCATAAGTTTCACTTTCATAACCAATGATTTATTTTTAAAATCGTTTGCATATCAATTGTTGTTGATAGAAACTTTTTGAATATTCCTTATTATTTGGAAGTGCTACTATTTTCGAACTAAAATCTTATACTGACGAATGTTACATTGGACAAAGTTCTCAAGTCCGAATGATAAATTCAGGAGAGAAACAGCGATTTGTGGCCATACACAGATTGTTGTTGCCCTAACTTAAATTACAATTGAATTCGTAATGATAGAAAATTGAATGTCTAGAACCAACGTCAAGCCAGTATCTCATGCGTATTCGTTGACGCACAAATATATATGTAATTTATTAAGAAAACAAATTAATGTATATTATTTTTTTTTAGAATCACATACTTTAAATAAGGTAACAAAGTACACAAAATTTTGAACGTATTAATAGTATGATGAATTAAATATATAAAAAATTTGCTCCGAATTCAACAATATTAATTTATTTATAAACTTCAAAATCATAGTGTCAATTTGACAATGAATTCAGTAGTCAGTGAAGATATAAGAAGTTTAAAAGGTTTCGATTATGCTGTGCAGCTAACAAGAATGCTTCTGAAACCATGCGGACTTTGGCCTCTAAAATATACCAAATATCAAACTTGTCTAAATTTAATTTTGATTATACTATGCTTTTTTATTATGATGTTCATGCTGGTGCCTTTATGCCTATTTATGTTTCTCATCGTAAAAGATGTACGGGTATGTGATCATAATTGTGAAATTATAATTGTCTATGGTAAATAAGTGGTCTAAAAATTATTACGCTTTTCAAGATATTAAAAGCATTACATGGTCAATATTTATAAAAAAAGGGGCCAAATTTACAAACTACTTTGCAAAGTAAGATTTTAATTTCAAGGAATAATGCTTCTTCAAGGGCTTAGAGTAAATATTGTTGTTCTTCATTAAAAAGTATTGTTAATGAAGGTATTAGAAATTTACCTTTATTTTACTTTTTCAAAAGAAATCTTTGTAACGTAAGCTTTGTAAATTCTAATGCGTCTGCGCTTTGTTATTCATAAAATTTAAATATAACATTTTTTATTTTTTATTTTTTTAGAGACAAAAATATAAACAAAATTACCTTTTTTGTCAAAATTTAAAATGAAAATTTATCTTTTTTAGTGTAGTATCGTAGGATATTTTTTAAAAAAGAGTGCTTTTATTTATACTTTTCATATTACCTATTGGAAAAATATTTAAAGTATATTGTAATTTATATTATTTTAAAAATCTTGTATTTAGCTTCTTTCTTATTTTTTTCAGAACAATAATTTTTGAGCTAAGTATATCTAATGATAATTCCACACATACCCTCAATTCTCATATATATATATAAGATAACTTTTGTTATATTTTCCTCAAAACGCAATACAAATTAAAAAGAAAAAACCAATTTTTTAATTTTACAGATACGATTGAAACTAGTCGGACCAGTGGGTTTCAGCTTAATGAATCTGTTCAAGTACGCCGTCGTCATTATCAAAAGACACGAGATTACGGATTG
Source organism: Eupelmus azureus (assembly GCA_030522685.1). Lineage (NCBI taxonomy): Eukaryota > Metazoa > Arthropoda > Insecta > Hymenoptera > Eupelmidae > Eupelmus > Eupelmus azureus. The sequence goes on along the minus strand of JAPYZA010004747.1, from coordinate 10,300 downwards.
CTTAAACGAAATGGCAAATGACTGGCGGCGAGCAGCGAACGATGCCGAAAGAAGGATAATGTTGAAGAATGCAAAAACCGGACGAATGTTGACAATTTTTTGTATGCTCCTGATGTATGGCGGTGGAATGCCCTACGTAACTATCGTGCCACTTACCAAAGGAGCCATGCTTGTAGGGAATGTTAGCTACAGGCATTTGGCATATCCGAGCTACTTTATCTTCTTTAATCCTCATGTAATTTATTTTATTTACAATATAACGTAAGATTATATAAAAAATGTAAATATGCATTCCATACACAAAAGTGCCTCCATCCCATAAAAACATAATTTTAAAGTAATATATTGTGAACATTAACAAATGAAAATGCTAACACTATATGTAATATTATGCTTCTTTTTATTTTGATTTTTTCTATTAATCATTCATCATGATGAATATCTCTATACCCAACGCTCGTGAGTTCCAGATCAGACCGGTATACGATCTTGTGTTTCTGGTACAATGCCTCTGTGGTTTCATCAGGTACACAATTACTTGCGGCGTTTACAGCATCATCATAGTCTGTGTCATGCACATCTGCAGCCAAATTACCATTACGTGTTTGATGATCCAAAAACTAACTGCAGAATTCGATAACAGATCACTTGGAACAATCGTCGAACAGCATTTACACTTTTTAAAGTAGCCGCATATACTTCTATTATTGTTTGTATATCTAATAAATATGTGATTATTTTTCCAGTTTTTCTAAAAAGTTAAATGAAATATTTAAAGAAATAAGCTTAATAGAAGTTTTCGGTAGCACGTGCGAAATCTGTATGATTGGGTACTATATTATCACAGTAAGTAAGATTTGTCATTTTTTTTGTTTATAAATTATTGAAAAACAAAAAGTGATATATTGATTATTATTAAACGTTAATAAATAGATAAAATAACAGTTTATTTTTTAAATATTGCAGGAGTTTGAGCAAAGGGAATCAATCGCTACAGTAACATTTCTTTTGTTGTTATCTTCGTTTATTTTTAATATTTTTATCTTATGTTATATCGGAGAAATTTTAACGGCACAGGTGACATTTTGATTTAATGATTCTCTTCTTTTCATTTTTATTTAATTCAAAACGAAAATTGAATTATTAACGTTCTAGTGCGAAAGTATAGGAACAACTGCTTTTACAATAGATTGGTATAAGCTCTCCGGAAAAGAAGCAAAGAATATAATATTATTAGTCTCATCGAAGCAACGTCCAGTTTCACTTACTGCAGGAAAATTAATGAAATTATCTCTTCAGAGATTTTCGAACGTAAGTATAGACGAATAAGAAATTTTCAAATAATAAAAATAATTAAATTATCTTCACTTTCATCGTGACTTCGATGATTAAATTGCAGATTATAAAAGCTGCTGCAAGTTATTTAAACCTTCTGCGAACTGCTCTGGCCAATGAAAGCTAAAATACGGTATTTTTAAAAAAAAAGTGATACGTATAGGTGTATGAAAGTAGCTAAACAACCACGTATGTGGAAAGCACGCCAGATTATGCCAGCTATTTAAAAGGCTGTAAGGTCAAAAATACAATAATTAACTGCGCAATAAGTAAATGTTTATTTAATGTACATATGTCTATAATAAATACTTTATTTCCATTGTAACATGTTAATAGTATTTCTATTTTTATTATTATTCTTACGACAATGCTACGATAACTTTTCAGCAAATTCAAATATAGAATAATGAGTTTGAATTGCATTGATGACTGAAAATTAAACTGACAATCATAAAAGAGAATTTAAACTTCTTTAGAAGCTTTACAGTTGCTGATAAGTTGAGCTTATACTTAAAATTGTGCTTGCATGGAGCATAATAAATGAACTTAAATTGTCGTGGTAAGGAATGGAAGTCTATCTTTGAAACTTTAAAACTCGATGTGCTTCCTGGTAGACGATGGAACAAAGGCTTAACAAAATAACACTTAATTTACCTTAATGGTAGAGGAATTGCAAGCGCATATTCACAACTGTGTTTTCGACTCTTCAGGTTTAAAATAACTTTAAATGTTTTGATGTATGCTTCCGTGTAGATGTACCGGTTATTAAAAGAAAGAAGGTATAAGAAAAAGTGGTGATATTAAGTGTGCACAGTATTTCTGTAATTGTCAAGCTACAAGCTATCAGAAACGTTTATTTGCGAACTTTATACGAACCATTTGTTTTAGAAATATACTTGATAATACCCTTTCATGCTATAGAATATAATATAGAAAATATGATATAAAGATGACTACATTTAATTTCATACATTATTAGCTGGTAAAGGAGGATAACCTTGTTTTGCAACCATAAAATAAGATGTATTAATAAATATAAATGTTTTTGAAAAATATGTATGAAACATATTTGGGCAAGTCTCAGAATAGTACATTATTTAATGTGTAAGGTATATATTTGAACGAGTTGAACATGTTGAATTTTTCATTACTCGTGCTTGTACTATGTCTTATTACGTTTTTATTTCATGTACGAAAGGCAGATTTCATCAGCGTGGGTTATTTTTATAGCTCATGTCCGAGCATGTGTTTTTTTCTACAAAAGCTGCCGCTTTAACACCCTGTGTGAAATTTTGCCATGCGAAATTACACACACGTGAACTACAGGTGCACCTTTTCTCGGAATTTTTACCGATTTTTTCACCACGACTTTTTATGGCCTTCCAAACCTAATCCACCTTTGCTACTCTCTCTCTCTCCCTCTCAAAATCATCGGGCTCTCACGTTACGCTACTTACGTATAGAGCGCTGAGAAGCGAAGTGCGAAAACATCTCGATTTGACTAAGAATCTCTATATTAAATCATGTATTACGCCAAACCCTAACAGCGCTTATCGACCGATACCGTTACGTTCTCTCTGAACGATCTATATGACTTTTATGTCTCAACTGTAGTCTCCACTGTCCTACCCTGATAGAAAATTGACCATATTCTGGGCAGAATTTCTGGTCAACAAATGTTAAAATGACACTTATCTAGAAATTATTTTTAAGACATATCTAGCATTTTTAGATAAGTGACTGGCGATGAAGTCAAAGCAGCTATAAATCGATCAGTATCGATGGCTTTTCGTGCAATATGCTTAGCCTTGTCTTGCCTGAACTTACTACTGATTCGCTCTTGTGTTTAATAAATCGCTGGCCACAGAAGTTTTTCTGGCCGACTGGAAACGGGCTTTTATCACGCCGCTGGCAAATAAGAAGTTTGCACTCCATCACCAAATAATTGTCTGAGAGAGTTTGGTTTACGATCGGTATGATTCCTATTTATTAGGCCATAAAATCATCTTACTAGTCCAGTCAGGCTTTTAAAGAAACTACAGAACTCAAACATCAGTAGTCAAATTTGCGGATGACATTAGATTAGCCATTGATGACAGAAAAATAACTACTGTAATTTTTTTCGATTTTAGCCAGGCCTTCGTTTTAGTATCACATGGCGTCCTTTTGCGAAATCTTATGCAACTTGGATTTTCTTATCTCAAGGATGGATCGTAGGCCATTAGAGATGAGCAAGGCAATTGCTTTAATTGACTGCCAATAACAGCGGGAGTTTTGTAGGGAACCGTATTGGGATCTCTTCTATTCACAATTTTTTTAAATGATCTTCCAGATTTTATAAAACTATTCAATGCTAAACGGCTCTGCTTTCTGGCGATGATTCACAAAGCTGCTTATCCTTCTTTCTTAGCTGAATTTGAGAAAAATATTGCTCTAATATTGCGATCCAGCATGTTATATACATCTCGGACAAGACATACGGTGCTCCTCTTGCCACCCATCGATATCTAAAGGATTCGCTCACGCAAGCTTTTCGGCGCACGCTAGTCCAATCTTTCATTTTTTCCACTTTGAATTACTGCAGCTCAGCATACGAAAACTTAGATAAAACCAGAGAATTTCTTATGCAGAGTGCAAAATTTTTGCGGCAGATATAAATCTGCACCAATCTTATAATGGGCAATATCGGTTGGCGTGCTACAGTCACGCTCACACTTAAATTAGGATGACTGACACCGAGACTCAGACGAGAGTACCTACTTGGGTCCTTAGCCTTCAAAATCATTACAACCTGCAATATTAAAGTTCATTTATTATGTCAAACATTTATTCAAGGCATAAATATACAAAGTGTAACTAAAGTAACGATACCCCTGAATAATTTTTCAGAATCCAATTCTCCAAAAAAATGGTTTCAACGAAAATTTTATTGATGAGAGTACAAGGATTCTGTAAAATTAGTAATATATTGGAGGTTCTCATTACTTACGTACTGGTAAAAATTAAGACAACAAAGAAATTTATTTTAGACGATTTCTTATTGCTTCACTGATCTCGGTGCTAGTTAGGATTTACGTATTTATAAATATTTAAGAGAATGTATCGTTATCTAATTATACATTTTACATTCAAAAGTACAGCAGAATACGACGGAGTTGATCTTCCTCATGTTTGCTACGCTTTGGAGTTTGCTACGCTCGTTTTAAAGATTCAAAGCGTGAGCCGTCCGCAGAAGTCGAATACGCTCGATCAAGCCCTTTTATGTGCATTTGTTATTTCTATCGCGTGATCTTCCTAAGTGTATTATATATTTTTATGTGGACAAATCGAAACAACTTGACTTTTTTTGTGTGTCCCCTATTTGCCACTGGCCCCGTTGTTCGTTATGAAAAGTATCCAAAATATATATTATCTTCAAATATTTTAATTTGATTTATAGAGGATGAATCCTGCATGTTGCAGACTTGATTAACTTGCAGGGTTCAATTTCTCTCGATCAAAATGATAATTTCGAAGTCAATGTATTTCGTATGCTTGGCACGGTAAATTAAGTGACAACGATAAATCATTACTTACTTTTCACTTCATTTTCACTCATTTTTACTCATTTTTAATCATTTTTAATCATTTTTACTTTTAACAATTTTTTCATAATTTCAAACACTTTAGTCTGCCTGCGTCCAATAATAATAAAAGAAAAAATTTTATTTGCTTTTTACAATAAAAATTTAATTCGCACATTTTTATTACAAGAAATAAACTTCGATTCATATAACAATGGCGATTGTGCTCTGAAGCCCCAACAGATGCAAGCAATGGAACATTGTTTGACGATTAAGTGCATCAAAGACTAATTATCTTGCAGGGAGAAGATCGCCAAGTAATGCGCGTCACTTTGCATCCCTAATAAGCGAAGATCGCGATGGAAACGCGCATTGCTCTAGTCGATCACAAACATTCATACAGTGTATATAACTTGAAACAGAGTACTTTTTATAAGTTAGGATTTACAAAAATTAATTATCTTAAAGTATTTTTTCCTTAATCGCATGTAACTAATATACCATTAAATCAAATAGATTAGAATAAATAAAATAAAAAACAGATATATCATATGATTTTAAAATAATGTTATATAAGTTATGTTATTGATCTACGTAACTTAAATAATAAAGTATAACTGAATTGTATTAAATACACACAAAATGGTACAGACAATAAATAAAAAAGATATAAATAATGCTGAAGAATTTGATTACGCTCTACAATTGAGTCGTTGCTTACTGAGGCCTATGGGTCTATGGCCCGTAAAATCGTCAATGCTTTTAGAAATTCAACGTTCAGTTTCAATTGTTGTTTGTAGCTTTCTTTTGGCCTTTCTCTTCATACCCAATTGTCTCTATATGTTCTTAATTGAAAAGGATATCGGGGTAATTTAAAAATAAATATTTTAAGCATCTATTATTTTTTTACAACAAAATATAATACATTAAATGATTCTATTAAGGGTTAAGCACAATTAAATTAATTTAATATTCAAGCACAACCAATTTGAGAAATTTTACTTCTACTAAATTAAATAACAAATATTTTTAAATATTTGTCACATTTTTAGTTTTAACTTTCAAATAGATCCGTCTCAAACTAGTAGGCCCGCTAAGTTTTTCCATAATGAACATTTGCAAGTATATGGGTATCCTACTAAAGCGTCATGAGATACGAGCCTGCATTAATGGAATGTCAATCGACTGGCAAGAGACCGAGAGTCCAGCAGAACGAGATCTCATGCTCGAGAGCGCTAAAGCAGCCAGATTATTTACGACCATTTGCACGATTTTTATGTACGGCGGCGGATTGCCTTATACCATTGTATTACCAATCACCAGAGGAGTATTAGTAGTTGGAAATGATAGCTTCCGAGCTTTAGCCTACCCTAGCTATTACATTTTTTTCAATCCGCACGTGAGTTTTTGAAATGGAGTATTTATCTCATACATAATTCTATAGCATTTTTAATAAAATTAGAACTATTATGATTACGAAGAATATCATATCACGAAGTATATGAAAACTCCCAAAGATTCGTTTCATATTGTTAACAAATAGTTTCTTGTTTCTTTTCTTTTTATTTCTTTTACTGTCGAGTTTTTATACAACTTCTCATCCAATAGGATAATTTTTATCGACATGTTCCTCTACCATCTCTATATAGAAGTATCCATAACTAACTTTCATTTTATATTATTTTACCATTACAATTGTATTTCGATGTTTCTTACTAATGACCCATTCCCGAGAAACACCTGACTAGAAAAGTCAATAGTTCAACAAGAGAACCGAAAATTGCTTCTTTATTGTTAAAAAAATTATATAAAATCAGCATTGTGTGTAAATAAAAATTTATATAAAATAATTCATGCAATATTTATAAAAATTTATGTATAATTTTTGTCTAAGCTGCTTTTTCCCACATATTTACAGTAAAATATTTGCAAAAAAAAAAATAAATTTAATACACAAGTTTTGTGATAAATGCACATGTGCTGATTGTACACAAGCTTTGTGTAAATCAAGAATATGAATTAAAGTTTCCGCAATTTCACCGTCATGAAACTACGGCAAAAGAAAAATCATGCCAACTGAATATGTCAATATTGAAACTGCTTATTGGTGAGGCCAATCGATCACTCATCCGAGTACTCAAAATAACATGTATAGATGAATTTGTTTATTTGAGTTTATTTTTGCCAAATATTTTCTTCAAAATCTAGTGCGGAATGATGTTTATGAGGTCGTAGTTAATAATTTCCTGTTAATTTGTCTGTAATAACAGTTCAGTACAATATATTTTAATTTATTTTAAGTTTGATGTGGGATAAGACCACAATCTCAACTAATCATTTATTGGCTCTGTCTGATCTTCTTTGCTCAACATGTTAACGACTCTACCCGCGCAAAAATTTTAAATATAGCCAACATGTTGTTTGGATTGAAGGCTAACCCCAGTTACAATGTGAGAAATACTATATCCCACATATTCTTCATATAGGCCTACATGTTTCACCTTACCCAGAGCAGAATGCGGCATAGTTCTTTACAACATGTAAACCACGCGTTGGACGCGCTATGCTTGGCATTCTTAATATTGAAGCTTAATCTTCTTAATATTGAATTTACAACATATTGCCAATATGTTATTTACATATTTTTAGAGCTCTGTACCTCTAAATCTGTGTACGTCAAGTTTTACGCGCGTTTCATGCTTCTAGTAGATAGTCTGGTTTACGTGTTGAAAACATCTAGGCCACATTCTGCTCCGGGCAAAGAGAAACATGTGGGAGACATGTGAAGAATATGAGGGATATATGTGCTTGTGTCACATCGTAAGTACAGTTTGCCTTCAGTCCAAGCAACATGTTGGCTATATTTGAAATTTTTAAGCGGGTAACAGCTGAAATGAGTTCGTGACTGCAAAATGCTCTTCGAAAGTGGGCTAGTCACTGCACATTTTCAAGGCTCATGATATCTCTATCAGTCTACTAGCGATTCCAGACTAAATTCTTTGAAATCCCAGGGCTTGATGATTGCATGTTACAATATTTTGCAACTTTTAGCCTGATCATTTTTACTTTATTCTTACTCTCATTGATTTCACGCAAGGCTCGTTTTCTTTCGTGATCTCATGTCCCATCCATTGTTGGCGTTAAAATCGCTTTCTTGATTTACTGATGTTTCCAGATAAGGCCGAGTTTTGATGTGGTTTATACTATGCACTGTATTTGTGGCTTCGTTACTTTTACAATAACTTGTGGACTCTGTAGCATTGCGATCATGTGCATTCTACACATATGCGGTCAGATAGCTGTTACTTCAAAGATGCTGCAAAATCTCGCTGGAAATTTTAACAATAAATCGTTGGGAAAAATAGTTAGAAAACACAAGCGTGCCTTAAAGTAGTAGAGATTGATTTTTTTATGGACGCATTTTCTTTCACTGTACGATTTTACTTAACTTTTATTACTTTCAGATTTGCATCAAAATTAGAAGATATTCTATCCGGTATGTGTTTCGTAGAAATGGCTGGATGTACTTTCAATATGTGTATGCTTGGATACTATTTTATCACAGTAAGATAATTATAAAATTCATAACTTACTTTCTTATCTATGATAAAAGAAAAATATGTAAGAACTTTATAGGAATATGAACAAAGTGAACAGCTTGGGCCATTTATATATACTTTGCTATTGATCTCATTCACTTTCAACATTTTCATATTTTGTTACATTGGTGATCTTCTGACAGAGCGAGTAAGATATGATTTTTTGAAATTTTTATTCAAAATTTTTAGAATGTTTATGTTTTAGTGCAGTCGTATAGGAGACATTACGTACACAGTAGACTGGTATGAACTTTCAGGAAATGAAGCTCGAAATTTCATTTTTATTATCGCTTCCACATATCATCCAATTGAACTTAGTGCAGGAAAACTAGTCCCACTGTCACTTCGAAGTTTTTCTAATGTGAGAATAAATAAAGCATTTTTTATAGATATTTTAGAACTTAATATTGATAATTCCAAAAAAACAATATTAAAACAATTATTGTTTATAAGTTATAACAGTTTATTTCTAATTTCAGGTTATTAAAATATCTTTTACTTACTTAAACATGCTTCGAACAGTCACTGCGAGTACAAACTAGTTTATTGCCAACAAATCTTCCTAGTGAAAATATAATTATTTATTTTTTTAAATATTTTTAATGTAAAAACGACTAAAAGATGACGGATAAATATAAAGATATTTATTAAAAAGAAAGTTTCAATTTTTCATCTTGGTTCGAAAATATTCTAACAAAAAAACTAACTTGAAATTGATTATAATTGATAGGAAACTGTTCACATAAAATTATTTAAAAAAAATATATTTAATCTTTGTATCTTTGCTATATTTCAATATTCTAAATATAGAATTTCACATTTCAATATATTCCCAAAATTTTTCTTATTTTTGAATCAGTTCCTCATCAATTTATATTTCAGATATTCTTTTAATTCTTATAACTTAGTTTCAGTTCTTTTATTTTATTTAGACTTCGCCTGTAAGTATTAAGAGGTTATTGCAGTTTTAGTACTGCATATATAGTCGACTTACACAGTGTGAAGTATAAACTATTTCTAGTTCGAGGTGATCAATAAAATCTCTCATTATTAAAACTTAAAAGCGAGCAATAAATTGCCTTGCATCTAGACTCTTAGCCAAAAAGCTGATATCAATGGGCTGCAACATTAATGCCAGGGACAATCAAGGCAACACAGCTTTGCACGTGGCCGCATGGCTTACCTTACTGATATCTTGGTGATTCTATTGGAAAAGAAAGCTGACACTAGCCATCCCAGGGGTAAGACGCTACTGCATTTAGCTCTCAGGAGCTATATGATCAACTGTGATCCTAAAGTAGTCAATTTCATCAACGCACATGAGTTTTTCACGGTGTTGTTAAGGCATCGTCGTTGCGATATCAACGCGCATGATAACTTAGGCAACACGCCGTTTCATGAGGCTATAGCAACGTTGGTTAAGGCGAGTCATCAAGCATTTAACTATTTAAATCAGATTTTAGTTTTATTTAAGTACTGTTAGTTGTCAATAATATATTATGATTTTAAAATTATAAACTTGGTGAATATTTTCGACAATTCTTGGCAAAATAATAGCAAAGTTAGCAAAACTAGTTAATTATCAGTTTTTTAATCTCGTCAAAAGTTTACTTAAAGTTGATCAAAACGTTGTTGATCGTGAAAGTACAGTAGTTTGTAACATTTATATTGGTTATTATTGCAATTTATACGGGCAAAAATATCTTTGGGAAAATTACACAATGCTGGTCAATAAAATTACTAAACTTTTTAGGAAATCATACTATATAAGTATTGAATTTAGTATATAGTAATTTTGATTTT
>JAPYZA010004746.1:0-13084 GCA_030522685.1 Eupelmus azureus | reverse complement strand
ATGACAATTTTCGTTTGCTATTTTTCATTTTAGATGAATTCTATGATTTTTGGAGATCGGAAAAAACATTTTTTAATAAATGTTCGTCCATACGTTTGTTCCATAGTTAGTTTTTGCGTCAAGATGTTAGTCGTGCATGAATAAATAGTCAATCAAGACGTTGCGGTCGTACATGGCTGCCAAGTGCATAAGCGTATTGCCCAAATCATCCTTTACTCTGCTCAGTTTGCAGTACCTCAGTATATCCAAGATGTATGCATCACAACATTTTCAAATGCCTGATACAACTCATATAAGAAAAGCTGTCGTTTACCTTGAGTAAAGATTGAAACTGTTATTTTGTAACGTAGTTGAGTCTTTTAATTTAAAAATTGAAAAAATTTGTAATGAAATTAAACTATCTGAAAATAGTTAAATGATTTTCGTGAACAAGAATATTATTTTCTCTTAGGTAATTTGAAAGTCAATAATATACTCTTGAACATTACAATTTTAGAAACTGTTATTTTATGTATTATAACAGAATATTATATTATCTATTCGCGTGTGTATATGGGTCTTCTGGGCAAATTTAATGAACACGTAAAAATTGTAATTTTTAACGATTTTTTTTTAATAAATAACATCGATCTACAATATTTTCGAACTACTAAAAAATGATCAGAATAATTATATTTTAGCAAATTTTGTAAAAATGATTGCAAGTTAAAGACTGAAATTATCTGTAAATGCCCATATAGGCATAATACAGCATAGGGAATTTTTATTTTTTAAATATTAAATTATTGTTTTGCCCGAGATCTTTAAAATATGATTTTCAAATCTTGTGAATTCATTTTCAACTGCATGAGTAATTAATATTTTAAGAAACGTATAAAACAAGAAATTTTTATTCTATACGATTAACATATTTCAAGAAACTAAATAAAAAAACATTATTTTGCCTTATAAGATTAACATATTTTAAGAAAGTGTATGAAACGACAAATTTTTTCCCTTTTCCTGGGAAATAAATTTGTCATTTCATAGACTTTTTTAAAATATTAATTACTCTATAGAAATAAAATAGCAACTGAAATACGAGCAAGCAAGACGTATTCTCTCCGACTCGACGGAAAACATAATCAAGCGGAGGAGCAACGCAAATAAAAAAGCGCGAACGCATGTAAATAAACCGGCATCACATAGCGCGGATAATAATAAGTTCTCGAAGCTGAAGAAAAGCCCCGCGAAAGATGAAATTACGGCAGCTATTGAAGAAATATGAGGGAAAAGGAGCGAGAGAGGCGAACGCAAAAAAACTTATCGAGATATTCGAAAGGTGGCGCGTCGCGCGCGCGTGCGGAAGGCGCGAGCTGCTTGGCACTCCGCGCACATCAGATAAATTTTCAATCGGGCAAATTCTGAAAAGACGCGACCCCTCCTTGCCAATGCCCTCGCTCTCCTGCCTCTCCCCGTCTTCGACTGCGGCTTTTTTGCGTCCTCTCTCGTTCGCTGCTGCAGCAGCAGAGTCGAACAAGTTTAAAAATCGATGCAGTGTACGGTACGGAGTCCCGCGCGCGCTGACGAGTTCTATCTCGTGAATAGAGAAAATGGTACGTAAGCTACAAATAGCGCGATGCGTGCGGAAAGTGCAGATTTGGATTTTTCCTTGTACGCTTGGCCGTTGCCGTTAGCGAAAAAGTGCTCTATTAATTCTGAGGGAAAGGGGAGTTTTCGGGTGTTCGTGGGATCACGCGTCGCTCCATTTTTTAACGGAGGTAATAATGGATTCCGTTTAGAGGCTGGTTTAGAAAGCACGAATTCCCCCGCAAAATAAATATTTTAATTTTGCTATGATAACGCCGTTTATTCGGCGGGCCGCTCCGCAAGTAAATAATGCAATTCGATAAATTAAAAGAAAAAAGGACAGTGGCTGAAAAATGTTCGCATCCGGATGCGTGATTCATCATTTGACTTGGATTTAGGATCTCGTGCGCGGCAGAGCAAAATGGATGTACGTATTTTTCACGCATTCAGAGTATATGTGAAAAATCATTCATTATGCATGCATGTAATTCCCAGGGGGAAGCCAGCATCAGGCTCTGTATGAATAGCCCCGTAAATGCGCCATAGAAAGCGGAATGTTGCCCGCGTATACGTAAGTTTATTTTTAATTTATCAAACCTACATTTACCTCAATCAGAAGAAAGTTTCAGGCTGCTTGTTTGCCTTGTGGCAGAAGACATTTATTTTTCTTTTTATCAATCTTGCGGTACGTAGGGAAGATTTTTAAAATTTAAAATACAAATTTAAGTGCTTTGATTAGGAGAAAATTATTTATCCTACGTTGATTGCTTGATAAATTTTATCTTGTTAGTTTTGAATTTTTTCAAGTTGATAATATTATTTTAAGTTTACTATGCGGATTTTTCGATTCTCAAAAAGCTGTGAAATTATTTAATTATTGAGATTCAATATTTTTATGAATTTCAATAATTTTGTATTCATTATTTGAAATGGAGAACTGGATTTTGCCCTAAATTGATTATTTCATAAGAGTAATTATTAAAATATCGATATTTTTTTAGTTTTACTAATTTTTTATGACTATTGATTAATGAATTCACTTAAGTAAGTGCCCTATATGTGTGAAATTTTACGAACTTTCTTAAAATTTTAAAACTTCAAATTTTACTGTGATATTAATAATTTCCTCCAAAGGATATCCTAATATGAAACAATAAACCATCAATAAAATTATTCTTAAAAACAACCATAATGTCCAAAACAACCCATCACTCCTTAGAGCTAAAATCAGCGCAATCGCGAAAAAAAATCTATATCCCGATATTTCAGCTTAGTATTCCAACGAACCTCGCTACAGCCGGTGCGCGCATGCACGCGGTGTACACAAAATAGCCATTAATGAACTTTTCCATTATCTCCTCCTCTCCAGGCTAGCGCAAAAAACGGGCTGGCTTCGCTATAAGAGGCGAAAGGAAAAAAATAGTTAAAACAATCGGAGCGAAGGTGTACAGAAAAGTCACTTTATGCGCCTTCGAATGTACACTCTCTCTCTTTCTAAGGTAGAAGGAGAGAGAGAGAGCTGGGGCGCGCGCGTGTACGCCTTCGGAAAGAGAAGCGAATTCCGAGTTTCGAATGCGGGCCACGTAGACGGTAAAACGCCCCCATGATTCAATTCGCATCAGCCACCCCTGGTCCCTCTTCTTTTGGCTTTCCTCCTTTCGTATGTTCTCTATCTCTTCACCTTTCTATCCTCTCTCGGTTGGCAGTCTCTGGCTCCCAGCTCTCTCTCTCTTTCTCTCGGTACTCCGCGGTCGCCTTCGACTTTCGAGCATCGACGCACCAGTCTTCATCCGTGAAGGCAGCGGCGCGAGGCTTGTGTATATATGGCCTGGGCTCTCGCGCACACAGAGCGCACTGTGTCAACTCGCTACTTACTTCGATTGTCTGGCTCCGCGCGCGCGCCTTTCTCGCGTAATTTCCTTTCTTTTCTTCCTATACTTGCCCGAGCAGCCCAGCCTAGTTCCCGTTTCCTCTTTCCTTCGTTTCTTCGTTGCTTCTTCTTCTTCTCCTACGTACTATCGAATTTCTTTTTCCTCTTTTTTTTTATTGTACTTTACATTGTGCGCACTGCTTTGGTATTCGCTATTCCTCCTAGCTTGGGTACACAGTGGCTGCAGCGAGTTGCTGCTACCGTGGCTGCGCATATTTATTGTTTTATGAATTTTCTCCGTGTTTGATTTTTGTTTGTTTATTCTCCTTTTTGTGGGTCTCGATTAATAGAAATTTCTGGGGAGCCTGAAAATGTAATAGGAAAAAAAGATTAGAATTTATCATTTTATATTGAAAAATTCATGATATCTGGACTATTAAAGAAATTGTTAATTGTCAATGTTTTACAAAATCTTTTATATATTTTTAAAACTATAAAATAAGAATTCCATTAAATAAAGATTTCATATAGATGTTATAAAAAATTATGTTTTAATATGGAGTGCGTAAAAATGCATTTCAAATTTTTGAAAATACAATTTAACCCATACTAAAATCATAAAATATTGTTCACAATATGTACCTCGATTTTTCGAATTTTAGTTTTCTAATTGAATATTCAATAAATAGAAATTTTTCGTATAAAAACCATTTTTCATATTTCAAGCAAGTGGGTTCTGTATAGAAAATTTTTATTTAATTGAAAATTCAACTAGATATTTACAAATAACTATAATTGTTACTGACTATACATATATATGACTTTTCTTTAAATGATTTATTTAAAATATATCTATGATTTAATGATTTAAAACGTACACTCAAAAGACATGGACTATTTTAAAAAGTTTTTAAAAATTTCTCCTATGAATTCATGTCCCTCAGGTGTGTATGGAGAGTGGTAAATATTTTTCTTAGTCTGTAGTTTTTTGCACCTTTTATTTATGTACAATTACGAAATATATCCGATTACAATTTGTTTAAAATTTTTTTGTACATTACATATTTTTAGGGCATCCTTTCAACTCATAGTCGATAAGTTAGTTATAGGTTTACACCAGAAGTTTATTTCCAGAGCTATTTTTACTTGAAAAATGTTTCCGAAGTCTCAGCCACGAAGCTCGATAAATGCATATGCTTACCAGGATTCAAACAAGAACTTAAATGAGTTTCTACATTAATTCTGATTAGCAGTTGTAAGTTGTTTCTAGAGTACAAGGAAATTAATAATTTTTTTCATAGATATAGACAAGTAACCATTACAATATAAATATATGTTTATAAAAAGAAGGTTTACGTACAAATTCAAAATTTAGTTTTTATTGTAGATGATCAAATACTTTTTCATTTTTTGTACATATTTAAAGCACTTTATTAAGATATCTGAAAAATAATTTATTGCTTCTGAGATAAAATTTCATCAAAGTTATGTTAAATGCTTCAATCTCGACATGCTCAGTTGGCGTAGAGGGCTCTATATACGTTTCGATTATTAGATAAATTATATATACTCAAGAGGCGTAGATTCATACGAAATAATTTATAAATTCTCTATAAGGTTATTTCCCAATTAGAGTCAATCTTTTTGAAACGTTCTAAAAGAATTAACGCCTCTTGAGTGTATTGATCAAAGATATCAATTCACTATGAAAACGAGTCTTAATGGAAAAATGGTAGGATATATTAATAATTTAAAACAAACTCATAGATCAACGAAAAAAATATGAATGTATTTTCTTATAACTTTGTGTGGTGGCCTCTTACACAATCAGATGCAGCAGTCCCTAACCACCGCTAAACAATAAAAAATTATAATAAAATTATTACATACACCTCCATAACTTCGCAAGAACTAAATCACAAAATTTCAATGAAGTAGAAGAAAAAGTAATTAAAGGCAAAAAAAAAGACAAAGAGCACTCGAAGCGGCCGTTTTATTGAAAATCAGCGGCAATTTAAAAGGCCAATGGCGCAATGAATCAAAGTAACACTCGGAGAGCGGCGGGCTGCGCAAGCATCCGCCGGGCGTTTATTTCGGAGGGAGTCACGTTTCGGCCGAAGAGCCACTTTGGCCTCCCCCAGAGGAGCGCTCCAGAGCTGCTGGCAGCTCTCCCTCTCTCTCCCCGAACCTTTCGCGCCATACTTAGTCCCTTTCGAGAATCGAAATGAGCGCGGCACACTGTGCCCTAGGGCTGGGCGAACGCCTCACTTTTTTTTCGCTCTCATATTTTCGATAAAGCTCCGCTGGAAAGGAGAAATATGCATGCCCGAGCGCGCGTTTCGCACCCCATAAACACGCGTCGAACGACACACACGTGTCCCCCTCCCCTCTGGCTGACTTTATCGCAAGCGGCTGTTTTCCGCTCACGCAGCGCGCGCGCAAGCTCCGGCGGCACAACACTCGAATTACCCTTGAAAAATCGCTGAGCAGATTGTCGCATAGGCAGAAAAAATATGTCGCGTTGACGGGATAACTTTTTTCGCCCCGTAATCGGGGCTTTATTGCCTGGCTGAGGCTGCATATTAAAATTTCGATTTCGATATATATTGTTTTTTCTTTTCGGCAGCGCGGCTGTTGAGCTTTGGTGTTTGGGTGCTGGCTTCGGTGTTTTAGGATAAAATAAGAGCCTTTGTAGGTAGTAAAAATAATACTAATCGTTCGAAATGTAGTATAACAATGCTCATAATTATCTTTATCGTAATCACATTAACTATTTAAAAAAAGATTCATATTGAGATATGATTATGATCATTGAATTATGAAAATCGAACAATGCCTACACAGTTTGCATATCAAACGTATTAATATTAACGCCGCAGATTTAACGAATTGCATATTGGAATATAGAAAATTTATAGGACCGAGAGTATTAGCAACTATTACATTACACCGCAGCCGGATAATCCTAAATAATCGTAACTTTTTACCACCGCAATAATACATCGTAAAAGCAATTCCCCGAGCAATCACTACTATACATTCTGATAAAAATTCGATATCACCTTCATCGGAATATTAATAAGAAAAAGGCACATCTCAGCCAAACAAAAATAAAACAAATCAATTTCCCAACAATCCACGCTAAAGATTCCCAACCATCCGGACGATCCTCGGCAATATTTCCCGCTCGCCCCGGCAGACGACATGCCAATATCTCATTCCGCTCAGCCGTATGGGGCTTTAAACACGTCATAATCCTCTCCGATAAATAACCGAGAGGCACGCGCGCTGCCCGGCGGAGTCTCCAGACGGGACGTGTCCCGGCAGTCCCCCGATATTGCCGCCTGGCCAGGGCGACGACGCGCGCATCGCAATACGTCCAACGGGGGTGGCAAAAAAATAGAGCCGCAAAATAAGAAGCGAGAGAGAGGGACAGTGCGGAAAAGCTCTCTACCGAATGCTCGGCCGAGCTGGCTTAATAACGCGGAAGCTAGACTCTCTGTGTGTATACGTATATACAGGGGCGAGAGAGCGGTCTTAACATTCCTGCGCGCGCGCGCCGCGCGGTTAGCACACCTGAGGGATTTTGAGTTATGGCCGGACCCAGCCAGAAGTGGATATCCCAGGCATAGCGCGGCGCATAGGAGGGCTCCGGCTTGCCTCTCCCCCGCGGCTAATGTGGTAAAACATAATGTCCGTCTCGCCTGCGCGAGCGCAAAGCCGCATTAATTATTTCGGATCCAAAACTCAATTCTCCGCGGGCGCGGGCTGCGCGTTTACGAGGGCCGCGCGCGCGCGGTCGCCTTGCGCGTGGGTTATGCGTTGCAGGAGGCTGGAGCTTCTTGGGGTTGTGGGCTGGGGGAGGGTTCGATGGCCCGATTTGGCCCCCGGTGAATGCTCATCCCTGATGCTGAGCTGGGGGGTCTGTAAGTATAGTTATGCGATTGGCTGGTTGGGTTAAAAATGGGTTTGTATTGTAAGCGTTTGTTGTTTTTATATAGGTACTTGGTGCGATTTCAGTTTTGTTTTTTTTTATAAAAAAAATGGGTGGTGTAATTCATTGATAAATGTTATTAAAGTTTGATTGGTGAGCGTGATTTTTTCGTGTTTACTATTATGTCAAAGAAATCTAAAACGTTTTCTTTTGACTAAAAATATTTTAAAATTAAGCTGAAATTATAGTTAAAATAATTTTTTTTTTCATTATTTCTAATCGAACCGAAACTGTCAGGTTTCATATTAACAAGTCATTAGAATCAAAGATATGTTTTCGTTATTTATGTTGTATTACGTAGATGTACATAATAAAATCTTATACACAAAACGTGCTGCATACTTACAGTAACAACAAAAATATCATTTTGACCATTGGCTAAAATACAGCTCTGACAAAGCTTTAGTTAATTCTTATTAAAATAAATATAATTCTTATTTTTTAGTCTGGGATAATGTTTTTGATTAAAAATAAATATTTTATATAGAACTCTTAAAGCATGCTAGCTAAAACATAGAAAATCAACAAAAAGTGTCCACAAATATTATAACTCCAAACCAAATTTATCAACAAGTTTTAATTATACATTTTATAATTAAAAAAAAAATAATCACTTGTTCATTTCACTACTTTATTTTTCTCATCGTTAATTACCCAGAAGTGTTCTTTCTCATTTAATGCTTTTGCAGCTTATATCTACGTTTAATTACCCGCATTCAAGAGCTTACATGTCAAAGATTCAAATTATAACCCGTGGTATGCAGGTGATTAAGAGACTAAGGTTACAACTACCTACTTAAGGACATAATATTTTCAGTTGGTTTTGGGAAGGTGAAGTACAGAGTTACCTCAAACGCATTCCTTTCCACATTCTCCTTCTCAGGTTTACGTTAATGAATGAAGTACCTTGTATTATGGCTTCAAAAAGGATATTTTTGTATATGTATTTATGTAATTAAGATAAAAACCAAAAAATTTATTATCAGCGAACGCGACAAGTCGACACCATTTTCACGTTATTTGTTCTAATTCATATTATAATTATTTTCTATCATATCTAATATATGAAGGGCACTTGGAAAAAGGGAGAATTTAGCTAAATAAATGTGAATTCAAAAGTTCTTATAATGATAAATTACTGATATTATTGATTAAATATTAAGTATATTTGTTACTTTTTCATGCAGTTATAAAGCAAGATTATAAAGGTCACCTTCATCATCAAACAACAAGCTCTCCTACGTGTAAAAACTAGAAAATTAATACTGAAATAGCGTAAAATACATAAAGGATTCGGTAACAAGAAACGTGCTAAAATGTCACTCCTATTTGACCTACTACACGTTTTCACTTTCTTCAAAATTATTCTTTACAAACAACATACAAGGACACACCCTTACGTATATGACGTCATTGAGGCTGTATACGAAGAAAAGGGTCTTATTCCACTTCTCTTGACGCTCACGCCAGTGGGTTTTGTATACTATTTCATCGCGCAACACGCACTAGATGAATGGGAACCCGGGAAATAAGCTTATAAGCTCATTGGACCGCTACCAACACGATTACGTGATTATGTGTACATTTTCATATTTTGCGTTTTCATGTTTCGTACGAAAGCATTCTGATTATCTCATAAAGGTGACAACAACTAAATTAATGTTTTGATATTCTAATTAAAAGTTGAAGGATTGAAACATTAGATTCCAAAAATTGTAACTAAAAATTTAGTTGATATTCTAAATAAAACATTGTTGTAAGTATGGCTAAAGACATTTCTTTTTATTAATAATATAGTTATAATAAAATAATATCTTGTCCAAGCCAAACAATTTAACGAAAAATATCCAATTATTGTCCTTGTAAAAGCGAATAACAAAAAGCATACCTACGCTACAATTCCACATCCCATTGATTGATTTTATTTTCAACATCACCAGCTCGTATCGTAAATTTTTCATAACTTACTTCCCTTCACTTTTACACTCGTATCTTTTTTATACTAAACCTCTTTTTATTTCCCGCAGTCCTGGTGCCATCCCTTAATCATCCGCCCTTTTTTACATCGCACCGAAGCTCGAAATTTCGATTAAACGGGATTTCGATAGGCGAATAGCGCTCCCGCGGTATATCCCGAAGGGAAATTTACCGAATGTTGGGAAAATGGAGACCGAGAGAAAGCGCGCCCGCGCGACAGAGAGAGAGAGAGAATAGCGGCTATACTGAACTGAACACGTGGGTGGGGTGAGGCGGGGGCAGAGAGTCATCGTCCGTTCGGCTGGGATAATGCAAAATGAAATTGTCACAATAATCGTCGACGAACGTATACACCGCGACCGGATAAGCCCCGACAAGTATCAAATCGCTCTAGCGCCTGGTGTGCGTGTGTGTGCGCCGTGTGCCCGGCCGATTTCTCTCTCGCTTCCGCGCGTTTTAATCGTCGTCTCTCGCTCGGCCCGGTCCCGCCGAGCATTGGCCACTTAGGCTTGCTCCACACTCGTGACAAAATCAAAATTATTTTAACGTACGATCGATCCTTTTCAGCGCACGCCTGTTACGCGTAATTTGCGTTTGCATAGCTTGCCGAATTTCGTATTTTTGCTCGATAGCTCTTTTTTTTTCTTTTTTTTTTTGGGGGGGGGGAATAATTTATGGGACATTGTTACAGTGGGATTTTTCGGGGATATTAAAAAATGTATCGCGAAATGTTAAATTAATGCTTCAAAGGGAAAGTTTTATATTAAAAAATTGCAATTTTTACTTTTTAATTATAATTATTTGAAGACCTGCGTCGGTAATTGAAAATTCCAATCCCCGCTGGAAAATTAACAATTAGTTGTCCAAAATATGTTAAATTTTGTGTTCGCTGAGTAGATTGTGTTAACAGATTTCACCCAGAAAGCCCATATACTGGCGACAGTTTCTAGGCAGAATCTGCTCAGATTGTTTTGAAGGTACAATAATATTGATTCAAGGTTATATATTACAATGTTGAAAAAGCGCAGACAATTAAAAAGAGCATTATCAACAAAAGAACTAACTCAATTTTCTTCTTTATAAAAATAGAAAGAAATAATGCATTTAATAATAGTCTATCTGTTATTTGACCTTCTATTTTAAGCTATTATTGTGAAAATACACCGTCTCAATTTAAACAATTTCCAAAAGTTCAAAATGACCAAACTCACTTTTTGTTGGTAAAAGTCTCGTAATATGTAAGGGAGAAAGAAAAAGAGAGAATCGTGTGCGCGCATTTCCCTGTTTGTGCAGAATATAGTTCTCTGGGAATATTGTGATGGCTATCGTTTTCAGCGTAAACCATGTACATTAAGTGTACGGCATTTATAGCGTATTTTTACGTATTACTAATTCAGAATAATTACAAAAAACTATTTTTGAAATAAATATTCCTAATCAGATTAGATAAACATCAAATTAAATTGCCTGAATTATTTTTAAGTTTCTATATTTAAAGTTATAAATCGATTGATGACTATCACTCATCACATACTATTATAGTAAAATACTAAGGTTCAGATTATGCTAAATGTTCTCGGCAAAAGTTAGTGAACCCGGCAAAAAATATTGCAAATTATATACCAGGAAATAATTTATGTTTTTACTCTAACACTACATATACTATCTAAATTAAAAAAAAATGTAATACGACTTATTTCACTTTTTTGCGTATATGCTTCCACTTACATAGAAGTTATTAAATTATAATTTCAATTTGAAAATTTTAACTTTTTATTAATTGATTTTTGTATATTTAAAATATTCATGTTTTAAATTGAATTCAATGAAATTATTGAACGCTCAAATATCAAATTTTTCTATTTAGCCCTGTCTGCTTCGATTTTTAATTAATATTTGAAATCCATATTCCCAAATCAATAGCGAGCGCCCTCTTTTCATTCTACACCTTTCAATAAATTTTTCAAAATCGCGCCCAACAAACTTCCCCGCGCAATCAAAAAACTTATTACAGAAGGAGCTTAAAAGAAAAAGCCTAAAATACCACGTTCGCAGAGTAACGGCCACGCGAGCCGCTATTACCAGCGCTGATTGCCCATCCAGCCCTCTCCCTCTCTCCTCTTTCTCTCTCTCTCTTCCCGCGAACGGTTTCATGTAAAATCTGGATAAATCTGCAATCTGCAAACAATACCCAAAATTTCCAAGCGTAAACGATTGCAATTTCAGCGGCAGAATCCGGCCCCACGCGCATAAAACGCGCCCCCCGACAATCGGCCGCGTCCAACTGGCCGCTATACATATTCATGCCCGCTACTCGCGCGCACTTCCAAAATCTCCGCGCCAAATAAACAGTCGGCGACTTTCCGCTGTAGTCCTTCTCCCGCGCGCTGGTCTCATCGGCAAATTGTCGGCTCGCGTGTTCCGCTGTTTGCCCGGCCGCGCGATAATCTGTTTTTGTTGCGGATTTGCGTGGGCGCGCGTAGGGCTGAGCCCGCCAGCGCGGCTCGCTGAACGTCAAATAAGAGCGAGCCGGCCTATTAGGCGGGGGATTCATTGACGATGAGCCGCTACGGGATGGCGCGCGCAGATTGCGGGGCGGCGGTCCTCTCGTATACGGTCTTATGTGATATTGCGGATTTTGGAGTGGCGCGCGATTGGAAGTGGAAATTGCTGGTCGATACGGTTTTTTTTGGGTTTTTTTGAGCTGGGGTGTTGGGGAATATAGGGGTTGATTGTTTTTGCTGGATTTGGTTTGGGGGGTGAAAAAGTTTTAGGTTGAAGTTACGTTTTGGGAATTAAGGAGGTTATTTGTAATGTAAAGGTCACGGTTATGTTTTTATTTTCTTCTTTATGTATTCTGAAAATAATGTAATAGTAATTATAAAAGTTATTTTAATAGTTATGAGTGCGAAATGAATGTAAACGCAATTACATTTTCTAACTATATAGCAATACAAATGTCATGTTCTCTGTAAATTTTAAAGAAAACGTACGATTTATACAAGATTGTATGTGAAAATTAATATACAATTATAATAATTTTAATTAAAGAAAATAGCATTAAATGTAATGTATTAAACTGATTTTCGCTTGTTCTAATATGTACACTTGATGTGCGTTGAAATTTAAACGGGTTTTCTTCTATGTGTACGATAACGTAGGTGTATGATATTAAGTAGTATAAAGACGTACATGTCAGACTTTATATATATTGAAACTATTTATTTTGTAATATCAATTTTTTGTTTGCTAAATTTCTTTTTGTCACTCAACATGTATTTTTATATACATTTTGTTCAGTATTATAATATCATACAACTTTGGTTTAACCATGCAGCCTATTTGGCCAGTCATGTTATCTACTAGTTTGTTAAGAGCGAAAAATCATTTAAATGATGAACAAAGTTGTATGGGTTATCCGCGGTCACCCATCCAACTAGTGACGTAGTAAAGTAGTGACCGCACCCAGCGCTGCTTAACTCTGAGATGCAGTTCCGCTAACCCACCAACCTGCCGGTTCACTGTAACATAATATAATAATAAGTATAATCTTTTTTTATTACAATCTATATTCTTTTTTGATTACAATCTACGATGGAAGGAGCACATAGAATACATTATAAGCAAAACAAAATATTTAATTTTCGTTTTTTATAAATTATCAAAATATATGC
>JAPYZA010004745.1:0-13084 GCA_030522685.1 Eupelmus azureus | reverse complement strand
ATTACATTTCTGTAAACTTACTCTGTTCAAAAGGTTTTTCTTATGAACCTATAGCCAAAAAATAACATCTTTGTGGCGCGTTAACTACTAAGAAGTCGGCCTATTTCATAGCGATACCATAGCGATAATTAAGCTATATAAGCCCTGGCGACATGGGGTTGCGTTTGAGTTCTGTAAAAGATTTTGACGTCAGCACATCGCTCTGCTATACGCAATAAATTTTATATTTTACCAATCAATTAATTATTCTTTCTTTTAAAAAATAATCCGAAATCTCTTGTGTCAGTTTAATTATTGACGCAAGGTACCTAAGCATAGGTACACTTTTATTAGATTTTATTCCATTTTTTCTTAAGCTTGTTAAAATATAATTTTTTTTTTTAATTTTGATATTTTTAATATGCTTTTATAATAAAAATAATCTTTGATACAATTTTTAATAGTTTGTACTACCTAAATCGATGCAGAACGAATAGGTACTCTAAGAATTACCACTCCGTTTAGTTTAAATTTTGGCCCATATGCTCATGATTAATCAAGTCAATATCAATTATTCAAAAATACAAAGCCTATGTAAATTAACCAAGCTAAGCTCTACTCGCACGTAATGAACTTTTACATAATGTTACAGATGTTAGAAATGTTACAGACATAATGACACAGTTTTACAGATGTAAATTTATAAAAGAAACCAAATACGTTGATTTTTTTTATATAAAATATTAAGTACAAGTTAATTCAATTTTTAAAATATATGTCATTATGATAAAATATTAACTTTTAATTATTTTTTACTTTCTAACTATTATTTATTGTTCATATATTATGCTTTAGTGTTTTGAAGGACTTTCTTCATTGAAATTATACAGCAAGTTTGCTACAATTTCTTGAGCAAGCATAAAAATTACAATGGCGCATGTGCAATCCATTTCCAACTTAGACTATATTTCTAATAACAGAATATATATAGCATGGAAATTGCAACACATATCTGCAGCAGATTTACAGATAGAAAGTGCAAAGAGAAATGAAAATATTAAATGTCATCGTGCGGAAGAATTGCACCAAAATTGCAAAACTATATACAACAATCTTGTCCTAAAATCACAAATAATAAACGAAGTAAGAAGTGATAAATATCGTTCACATATTTTTGACAGAATTTCAATATACTTCTTTTAACACTGCACTTTCTAGCTGCACCCTAAGACAAAGTTACTTCACATATATATTTCTTAATTGTAATGCAATTTTGCTACACGTTCGATTTCAATCTACAACGACACATGCATATCTGATTTTTTTTCATTTCACTTTCTCATTGCAATTTTCTTACATAGCTGGTGCATAAATTTACTATCACTAAACTACAAATATTTGTTGCAATTTTTATGCTAGTCTGCTGCGCGAAAATGTAATTCTAATCCGATTCTGAAGCAATCGTACTCATGATAACTGTGAATAACTCTAAATAATTCCTAATAATTGTTCTTAATATCTTAGATTGAACGTTTGATTTCAATTATTAACAATTACTTATGTTTTTTTCTGCTGGTCGGGTGCCGCTTTCGATCAGAAAATACCTTAATCAAAACCTCGTAAAAGTCTTCAATTACGCCTATTCAGTATATTATTTTAAAATCTCTAATAAAATTTCAAAAAACTTGATACATATTTTACGGGTAAATTAAGTTAGAAATTTTTATAAATATATTCAAATTTCTAAAAATCTCTGTATCTTAGAAAAGAATTAAATAATAGATACAAACGTCGTTTAACAAAAACTTTCAAAATCTTACTACTTCTTAAACCTCATCAAAATTTATCAACCTTTCAATATACTGTAAATATAAAACGTTCAATAACAAACCTGATTAGCAAAACCAGTCGTTCTATAAAGCCCAGGGTTGAATAAGCAGACCATGTCGGGACGGTCGTTCTCCACCTGGTGGTAAAGTTTTCCACAATGAAAGACTATATCAATCTTTCTATTTTTCGCCCGGCAGGCCGAGCATAACCTGGGCTTCTCAAGAATGCTGGCAATGTCAGCCGGCACTTGGAGCTCAGGTCCACAGAACTCGAGCCTCAGACTCTTGACTCCCGGCAGCAGGTGCAGAAAGAGCTTTTCCCAGACCGCGAGATTCGCGCACTCGAATTGCAGCTCTGCCCCGATCACGTGGATCTTGAGTACTTTTCGATTCTAGAAATAAAAATATTTATTTTAAATTTCAGCTCAATTTTTACAAAATCTTATCTATATGTTGATTATATACCGTATTCTTATACTGAGGTATGCTTTGTAACACGTGGAATGCCGTCAAGGCTGGACTGGCAGCCTGCGAGAGGGCAGCATAGGAGGCGCAATCAATTTTCTCATAATCACAACCAAAAGCATAAATCTCTCTGATCAAATCATCAAAATTGCCCGGTATTTCGCGGTCCTCGTCCACAACGAAATCCGGGATCCTGGGAGCAACGAACCCGTGCTCCCGCTGCATGGCCAGTATGCTCCTAAAGACCTTGAACTCTTGGCAATACAGTGCATGATTCCCTCGGTGTTCTCCGTTCTTCCCAGTACAGAAGAACTCCATCAGACAATCGTCACACCTCTTCAGATCCTGGGAGCTATGGCAGACTCTGCAAAGCCTAGGATACAGCAGAATCTCTCGCTCCCAGAGCTCCATGCGCCTCCCTAAAGCCGTCTCCACAATCTGTAGCAGCTCCACTCGGAAGCTCCTGTACTCATCAGCGTTGAGGTGTTTGGCCAAAGCCAGACCGTCATTCTTCTTGCAGATCTCGGTCAGCACAACGCAGAGCTGTTTGTGCAGCTTCAGGTTCTGCTGGCGATGCTGGGCCGAGCAATACACTACCATGCCACATTCCTCACATGGATAAGGCTGCGAATCGCGGCATGGTTTGGAGCAAGAGTAGCAAAGACTACTGGCGAAGTATGGACGCGGCTGGAAGTCCAGCTGGAGCTCGCACTCGTCAAAGTCATCAATTTCCTCGCTGTGGTAGGGCGGCAGGCTGAGGCGATCGGTTATGAGGATCGGCTTTTCGTTGACCGGCTGGCAGTCGGCGATCTGGTTCTTGAGGAGGCACTTGGACGACGGGATCTTCGGACTCTGGCCGGTCTTGGACTTGCGCTTGGCTTTGCGGCCCATGGCGGCGGTGTCTGTGTGAGTTACAAAAACAGATGCATGATGATAAAAAGAAGTAAGGCGGTGCGAGTGCAGTTTAGTTCCATAAGGTTTGTCGAGATCGTGAGCGGAGTGGCGAGCAGATACTTGATTAAGTGTTTGGCATTGATAAGGATTCGAGTCATCTTGATAATTTACTGGAATAGATGGTGAGGTTTAATTTTTATAAGGTAGTTGAGTGTTGTGGTTGTTTAGAGTGTTGATTGTTTTTTTGGATAATTGTAACTTTTCTTACGGTGTTGCGTAAGTGGATAGAATTAAAGTTATATACAATTTTTTCAAACTTGGTTACTTTAAAAGAATTGTTGTAGATGTTAGGTGGAACATGAATAAAAGATTCAATTGTAGTTTATATTTTTTCGACATTTTTTTATTATTTAATTTAATATTATAATTTTTTTAAATTGTTGAAAGGTTATTTGTTTAAAAAACTAAATTATTTACTATTATTTTTATTACAATTAAAAATAATAAATTTATTTTGTAATTGTCAAATTATAAAGTGCAGAAGTTTGGCTAATGGAGCATAAACTCTTAGGTAATTCTCATTCCTATTTCCGAGCGGCTACGACCTTTTACGTCATCAAGAATAATATACTTTAGCGCTATTTAAGCGAATTATAAAAGATAATAATCATTGTAACAATTGTTTTAAAAGTTTCTTAAATATTATAATATTTTTATATTATCATATTTATGAAACACTATTTTTCAATTTACAAATTCTTTTTTATGAACACAATTTGTAATTATTCTTTTGAATTTATTATAAAAATATCTTATCAAAGGTGTTGAAGTCGTAAAATTATTGAAAGCTGCGTTTTAACTTGCAAAGCAAGCTATATAATGATTTCAGAGTTCAAGACAATGCGTTTAAAATAAAAATGAATTCATCAGCGAAAAATCGTGTCAAGTCATACACGCGTCGACTAAATCTGAAGTTTCTATTTCACAGTAACAAAATTGTACAAATATTTTAAATTGTGTATGTTTTATAAATTTACAATAAAACCAACCTGATAGAGCTTGATATTTACGTCAAATCTAATAATTTAGTTTGATGCAAATAAAAAAAACTGCACTGCAACAAATATCACTGCATCTAAATGCACACTAACTCAACACAAACTGAATCTTCGCACGTTACAATTTATCATCTGGTTCAAAACTTCCAACATTTACAAACTGCTGCCAATAATCTCAAACTTTCAATTTCAAAATTTCTTTACAACCGCGCGTCAGCACACTCCCCAACTCTACCAACCACAATTACAAATCGCAACCCAACACTATCACCCCGCCTTAAAAAACCCGTCTCCGCGCGCGTCGACGGCCAGCCTACACCTGGCAAGCAGCTCTCCCAGCCGGCGCTGCAGCAGCAGCCGCTAAAGGGACTATGGGCACAATGCCCATTGTGAGAGCGAGCCTCGCGTCGACGGACGCACCGGACTATTATTTCGACCGCCGAGTTGGAGCAGCCGAGCCAGCTACTCTCGCCGTACCTCATCTATTTCTCGTCTATTTCTCGCCTGCTGGGAGAGTGTCGCCGCGCGTCCCCGGTAATTCCCCGAGTTTTGAGTGGCTGCTGTCTCTTGTCACCCGTTTTGATTACCTCCTTGCCCTGAAAGTCCCCCGTTTTTGTTGAGAAGAGAAATTTTAGATTTCGGTGCGGAGGCGGATGGTTTTCTGTGTTTTGGGTTTTTTGGTGTTTGGCTGTTTCGTCATGGTTGCCGATGATGAAGCTCTTTTTGTCGATTTTTTTTTGGTTTGTTTGACAGAGTGGGTTTTATGGTTGTTGGGGAAATAGATCTCTTTTAGAATGCGAGGCTCCGTTTAACGATTTCCATTATAAAAATTTACTAAATCTTCTGCTGGAACGTTTCAAAAATATCCTAAGCTTTTACAATTGAACAGCAGCAAAGCACAGTCCTCGTTATTATAAAGGTTTAATTTTAGAACTTCATTGGAAACACTTGTAAGCCAGCGGTTAGCAGTAAGTCATATTGACAGAGACGCGGATCGGTGCATTTATTACTTAATTCGATGGCAGGCTGCCGACGTTCCTGTTTATCTTGGGCTAAACAGCGGCGAGTATACATCCTCACCCGTACCTACCTCATAACTTTTTCATTCTCCCAGATGTAACTCTAGAAAATTTAATTTTTCACACCAATCTCATATACGAATACCCACTTTACTTGAAAATTTACGTTAAAGTACTTACCTCTCTCCTCTTAATGTAAAATTAATGTGTTAGGCAGGGGGGGTTTTAAAATAAATCGGGGGACTTGAAATAGCCTGGACAAGATATTCGCAAGCGGCATCCCTTGTGCGTAATGTGGCTTAACCTTCCGCGGCGGAGCGCGTTTTGTTTATTTTGTTTCGTTCGAGCGGACACCGCCTGATTTATGCGCACGTGCAAATAGTCGAAAGGTATATTCGGAATATTAATTGAAAGTTCGCCCTATTAGAGATTAAAGATGGTTTTTGGAATGTTTATTGTGAGGTGCGGTGAATTTTGGTGGCTGGTAGTTTTGGAGTGTTGGAAAACTACTTTGAAAACTACCCCTGAGTAGTTTGAATATGTTAGTTTTTATTGGAGTATTTTAGGCTTGAATTTTTGTCGAATCTTACAAATTATTTGTGAAATGATGTAAATATGCGCTACTTTAAATTATTTGAACAGTACAATATATATTTGTCTGTTTTGTTTTTGCGCCAAAAAATATTGTTATTTACTTTTGGCTTGCTTAAGTACAGAGGATTCTTTAAGATTAATTAAAATATAATCTTAATCAGAAATGTTATTGTTTAAAACGAATATTAAAATTTTTTTTGTGTTGCAAATTATTATACAGTTTTTTATCTAAATTTCTTAAATGTGTCTTATCGTTTCAAAGACATATAAAATAGGATCTAAAATCTTGTTACATTGTATTATTTTATTCAAGACCACAATAACTTCGAGTAAACTTATTGTTTATAAATATCAAAAAATTAAACATTCGCAATTATACGGTCTATTGTTGTATGAAACCTAAGTTCTAGAACCGTATATTTTAGTGTCTATTATTTTGAAGATACTTAAAAAAAATATTTAAATGAGAAGCAAAAAAAATGCACTAAAAAATCTTAAAATTTTACAGTTTCGAGCTAGTATTCATTGCAATCCATTTGCAATTTTCAATTTTGAAGTAAGGTGACTGCCCCGACTTAATTATTATTTTTTGATACTGAGTATTTTCACGGGTTCACTCATATTTTAAGCAGAAGCTTCTTTTTTAGATTTTTCTTAAAATAACGTTAACACTTTACAAAACTCAAAATTTTTTAAGCTTCAGGCCGTACTGTTGCGGCTCTTTCATCTAATGGTGTTTAATCTTTAGAAGATCGGTTCTTTTTCTTTGAAAATCTATTTTAGAGGCATAATTTATGGTTATAAAAACTCGCTGTTCCCTAAAAATATATTAGATCAAGCCCGTAATATTAATTTTTTTTTAAATTCGGATATTAGCGTAACTGCCAATATATCTACATCTGAACATTTTAGAGAACACCGCAGTCTTCTAATTTCAAATTTTCAGTCGATTTTGTGACTTGCATAATTCATGATACTCTTAATTATTAAATTGCGATTCGGTATGAAAAATTGACATTTTCCGTTATTGTAATGTAATTAACTGAATTTTATTTTTTATTCAGCAAAAATCATGTTTTTGTATTATATTAAAATATTCTATGTTTAGATTACATTCGTACATTTAAGTACGAGAAAATGTGGTCCATCATCATACTGTAGTTATTTGCTCTGTCTCTTTCACTTTACTCTCCAAGATATTTTAATAGATTTATGGACAGAAATATACTGTTCTTGTGACAGAAACACGCCGATTTATTATTGTGTTCCAAAATAATCCAAAAACTCAAAATTTACTAAACCAAAACTATTGTTGGCACACTATACTGGGCTGATTAAATAATCGGTTTGAATTTAAGTTTTTAAGACAAATTATATAATTTGTCTATGTCTAATTTTAATAATTTAATTATAATAAGTAGTACAATTTATTAAAAGTAAGTACTTGAAATATTAGATTGGTTACAATATTATTTTAGCTAATCAGAACAGAGGCCGCACTTAAAAATATCATGATTCGTTTGCCGAGATTAAAACAATGCGACATTTCCACGACAAATTGTTAAAGCTCGGTATACCGATCTTTTACATGTAACAATTCAAATGCATCATAAAACTTGTTATAAGTGGAAGTCATCATTACTTAAAAAAAAATAAATTTCGCAAAATGCAGTCACAATAACATTATAAAAACCAGCCGACATAAAAAAGCGGCTAATCAACCGTCCACACGCAACCGCCCGCATTGCAGTCACGAGCCTCTCCGCATCCTCCACTTCCAAATCCAAACATTCCTATCAAACTAAAAAAATTCCCAAACCAACCGCTCCAAAAAAACTCCATCATCGCCGTTATCACTCACTCCTCCACTCACACACCTACAAAACAAATCTCCCAATCCCACTCCCCCATCTATCCTCCATCTCTCTCCCCCTATCCTAGCCATTAAAAAATCACTCGTCTCGTAATCTCTGCACACGGCGACGCGTTGATAAAGCCGCTCGCGCTGCCACCGACCCACTCCTGCGCGCGCGCAGTGCCACGAGTCCACTACCCGCGAGAGCTATTTTTTTCTCGGCCGCCGCCCTAGACGTCTGTGTTTCTCTAACCTCTCTCTCTCTCTCTCTGCACCACACAGTATACACATAAACAGTGCGCTATACACTGCCATCGCGAGAGTCTGCCGTTTTTTTTTCGCGCGCATTCTCTCGCTACTCTATATATTCACGCACATGGCTGCCTCGAGTGCTGCAGCAGCTCGCCGTTGGCCGGCCGTCGCTGCCTCCTCGCCGAATGAGAGAGATGCCAGATCGAGGTGAGTGGGCCTTCGATGTATATATTCCGTCTGCACCAGCTGCGGCTCTGTGCCCTCCCCGCCCCCCTCGGATCTTTCGGAGCAGGAGGTGTATATATACGCGCCGACGGGTTTGGATGTAAGCATCTTTGAAAGGCGGTTTTTTTCGGTTGTCGAAGAGTTTGGGGGATTCGGTGGTAGTTGAGGTTTTGGAGATTTCGGGAGATATGGGCGAGAGATGGATGCACCTAACCTGCAAGAGCGACGGGACGTCAGCCACCTGTCAATTTGGAATTTATGGGGTTTGTTTGTTTACGTTATCGGCGCTTTCATCGCGGATGAACTCGGCCAAGATAACAGCAAGTGTCTCTGATCGCCGCGACTCGCTAGATTCCGATGCATAGCTCTTGATCTCCGGCTTATCTCCGCCGTTAGAAATTGATTAATCTCTAATCTGTCAAAGCTCGTTCTATTTAAAAATATTTTTTTTCAACAGCCGGTGGCTAGCGCTCCGAGAGTGCTGCGCGAGTTGATTCATTTTTTTTATCGCCCGCTTCTTTTATCTTAATTATTGCCAGCGATCAAAGTTTAGGTGTAATTAACGAATACAGAAACGGACTTTCGAGATAGCGCGGCCACACGAGCGCTGTGCAGATAAGAGAGAAAAAAGCGAGCCGAGCAGCAGTGAGTAAGCCGGCTTACGTGTAAAAACTTTGTAAAATTTTCGCTTTTATTGGCTATTGAGGCGCACACGCGACGCGACACAATGCAATGTTTTTCAAGTATGTGCAAGGTCATATTTATATTTCCGACGAACAGACGCGAACGTTGTTGGAGAGGTCCACGAGATAATGCGTCATCGGAGAAACATTGCTCATTATCTAAGTGTCTCTTGTTATATCAACTGTGATTCTTTAGTTTCTTTTCTTCATTGTGGCCAGATGTTTCAAGTGGATTTTGCTGCTTAGATTTTTTTTTTATTTGAAAATCATGGCTAATTGCAGCTTAGGTGTGGTGACTGAGGGTTTTTATTTATAAGGTTCAGAGATTCAACTATGGTAGAACGAGCGAAAGCTCTTAAGCTTCTAAAGGGAGAAAAGCATTGCTTTTGTTGGCAGAGCCAATTTAGAGCTTACTTCCTAAGTTCTATATTTGAATTGAGTTAAACCGCCCGCAGGTCACATGTTGCATTCTGTCTGAACTCCATTCTAAATAGACTGAAAAAAAAGCTTTATCTGAAATAGAATTGCAAAGAAAATAATGCCGGCGTGTCAGTTTACTTCATGTAGTCACTGAATAAACATTGTTGAAAGAACTTACTCCAGTTTCATTGATAAATTGGAGTTTTAATATTTTGTATTTTTATTTTTTAAATTATGTTGTCAATTGGAAGAGAAAAATGTTTAGGTTGTGTTTATGAAATTGTTAATAAATTTTTTAAATATTATTTTTAAATTTTATAATGACTTTTACAAATAAGTAGGCATTGTTAAACTGGGTTTATACATTTTTCAATCAATTAGCTTATCAATTATTTGTTTCACAATTACTTTTTGCGTAAAATTAAAAAGATTTTAAATAATTTAAATAAATATTTTTTATTTTAGATAATCAATGTAGATAAAATAGTCATATAACTTTGTATTTTCTAGAATTTCGTGGTAACCTGAGGCCTCCTGGACAAGAGAATGCACAATGCAGATACCAAAACAAAATATAGCAAAGATACAAGTGAACTACGTCAAAGAAAATCCAAAAGAGAAGACTCTTTTAAATCTGGAGGAAAAATGGTGGGTTCGGGCAGTGGAGAACCGCTTGGTCAGGACTTGGCCGACGTTAGGATGGAGCTATTGGAACTCGATTCAGAGGATGAAGTTAGTGAAGAGCTTGATACTAAACGTTTGATATCTTCTCCACTACCCGAAGTATCCATTCAGAAAGATGATGGAATTTCTAAAGATTTTGAAACAGAAGATGAAAATGTATGGTCCATCTCCATTCAGATGTTTATTCCATTTTTACTTGCAGGATTTGGAATGGTGGCTGCCAGTTTACTTCTTGACGTAGTTCAGGTAACAAATATGTAACAACAAAAATTTAGAAAATCAAGAATTTAAATCTTTATTTAATACTATTTCATATGCATTTATAAAAATACTTATATTTGTTTTTTTTAGCATTGGCCAGTATATAAAGAAGTATCAGAAGTGTACATTCTAGTTCCAGCCTTGTTAGGTTTAAAAGGTAATTTAGAAATGACACTAGCCTCTCGTCTTTCTACACAAGCTAATCTTGGCCATATGGACACAAAAAAACAACAATGGAGTTTAATTGTTGGAAATTTAGCTTTAATACAATGCCAAGCCATGGTGGTTGGAATGTTAGCATCTTTAGCAGCAGTTATTCTTGGATGGATCCCTGAGGCTCATTTTGATATACACCATGGATTACTTCTCTGTGCCAGTTCATTAGTAACAGCTTCTATTGCCAGTTTTCTACTTGGTGTAATTATGGTTGCAGTGATTTTGTTCTCAAGGCGCATGAACATCAATCCTGATAATGTTGCAACACCAATAGCTGCCTCATTAGGGGATTTAACAACTTTAGCTCTTCTTTCTTGGATAGCATCTATTTTATATAATTCAATTGGTAATAATAATAAATAGCATTTAAATTTAACTGCTTTTACAGTTTTTTTGAAAAACTAAAAATTTTATAATGTAATAATTTTTCAAATTTTTTTTTACTTTTATATTCAAATTTAATTTGATTTTTATTTTTTTATTTACCTTTTTCGTATTTTCCTTTTTTACTTCTTTAATCAAGAAAATAATCGAATTTTTTTATTAAATGTGTAAGAATATTCTAAAAAAATAATTATAATTTTAGGTAGTGCTTCATGGATTGCACCAACTGTGATAGTATTCTGCATCATAGCTACCCCTATTTGGGGATATATTGCAGCAAAAAATCCTTTCACCAGAGAAGTTTTAGACCATGGTTGGACACCTGTGATATCTGCCATGCTAATTAGCAGGTTTGTTTTCTTTGTTTTTATTTATTCTCGTAAAATATTTTTCAAACTTTTTTTACAATAAAAATACTTTAATCAATGTTATAGTGCTGGTGGTTTGATCCTTGACTATACGATTTCAAGCTACAAAGGTATCGCCGTTTTTCAACTTGTTATAAACGGAGTAGGAGGTAACCTTGTTGCTGTACAGGCTAGTCGGATCTCAACATCGTTGCATAAACAGCAAATTAGCGGTATACAAGAAGTGCCTGTTATTTGTATCAGTCCATTACACGTATTTTTTGCATCAGGTAATCAAATATGCCAGTATCAGCAGCGGATTTTTCCTTCTTGATTAGAAATAATAATAATGTATTCTGATTTTTAGGTGGTCATGCAAGAACGGCAAGAGTACTTTTAATGATGGTCATTCCTGGTCACTTAATATTTAGTTATACTATTAGTTGTTTACAAGCTGGCCATACTTCTTTCACGCCTATATTTATGACAATTTACTTAACAGCTGCACTTTTGCAGGTGTGTAAATTTTTTTATAGAAATTTTCAAACAGTTTTAAAATAACAATAAAATATTTCTTGAAGAGTATGCAATAGTAAAAGATTTTGCATAGATTAAAATAAATTTGTCTAGGAATTATAAATGTATTAATTAAAAATTTTAACTCATTGATGTTTTATTATAGGTGGTCCTACTGCTATACATTGCTCAATTAATGGTCGTTTGGATGTGGACCAAAGGTATGGATCCTGACAGTTCTGCAATTCCATATTTGACTGCAGCAGGAGACTTAATTGGGACAGCTTTACTTGGTATAGCGTTCCACATACTTAACGCTATTGGTGATGGAGATTCCGATGTTGGGGACTAAACAAACAAGTTGAATTATTTATAAACAATCAAAGAAGAAAGTTTAACAAATTTTTTTAAGTGCTATATGACATATCTTTAAAATACTCACATTGATAAAGCTAGTGATCAATGTGTATTAAGTTTTTGTACATGATTCTGTACAAATCATTGAGCACAAACTCAACATACGAGATAGATCAAAAGAGAACGAGTCGTTATACGGTCGAGCTACCTGAAGTCTAGAACGAAGATAAGGGAATCATGGTATTAATTTTGTGGCATTACTTGATTATCAAAGACTTGCAAATTTTAAGATTTATTTTTTAGATATTAAGTGAAAAAATTGTAAATAATTGTTTATCTATTTCGTACTTATATATCTAAGTATTACTTGTTGTAATGTGTCGGTGTAAAAAGCGCCGACTTCGAATCAAATTCGAATACAGAGTTTGTTACAAAAACTAGTCAAGTCTCTGAGTGAGCATTAATTTACCCATTTCGTAATCACGGTGCGCGCTCTCTGCACACCCCAACGGACGAGAGCTTGCAGCGCGCTAAAAATAGAAACTCTAGCGCGCGCGAATCTGAATTCACCGACAGATCGAGGAGCAATGTCAGAGAAGCGAAAAAGACGATGCGAGAGGGATTACATTACGCGCTCGTGCGCGTTTGTGTGTGTTCGCGCGTGACGATGTGTATCATCGTGCGCGCTCTCGCTCGCACTCTATTATTATACACAATAGTTGTTCAACTGTTTAATGGAGAAATCATTCTCAAGCCGTTAACAGCCTTGAGCCCTACGCGCGCGCGCTGAGCCTGTCCTAGAAATAATTTTCCATTATACGGCCGTTTTACTCCGTGCGATACGCGCTGGTCTTTTTAAGCGAGGGAAAACTTGGGGTAAATAAAAATCTGGTAGACGGTGATATCTGGTAGGATTTTTGAGGATAAGGAAAATTGGCTTTACTTTTAATTGGCAATTTCAGTTTAATATTGCCTCTGTAATGCTTAAATATTTTTAGAATTCTGCAAAATTAAAATTATCTGAATAGCTAGTTAAGATATTTTCT